>PVKC010000949.1:0-56446 GCA_004027635.1 Crocidura indochinensis | reverse complement strand
TTACAGCTGATTACTATCTCTATACAGTACTTCTGCTCTAAAGTAGAAAAAATGTTTATATAGCATCATAAGTATTGTTTTATATTTATATATACTTGGGTTTCCGTCAACAAGTTGTAAGTGTATTGCTTTATGAGTTGAAGAGCCTTAAACATCTCACCTTAGTAGAATTGTATATTAAGAATGTGGGGCTAACACACCAGCCAAGAGCATCTTGTGTATAATTTCTCCAGCAGTAATAGCATTAGATGTAATTGTGGAAATGGTCTCTAACCCATTATATCACTTTAAAAGGAGATATTTATGGTAGAAACCTCCCCCTTCTCAGCTTCAGTAAAGCTGAGATTCTCTGTCATATTTTTTTTCAGTTTCCACTGGATTAATTTTCAACATATCAGCAGTTATAGTCTCAAGTGGGAGTCAATCACTTCTTAAAAACCATCAATTAATTTTTTGTTAATTCCTTGGCTTTTTAAAAGGCATAAAGAGAAAATTTTATTTAAACTAGAAATTTAATATAAGTCTATGAAGGAGGTCTACATTTGTTTAGAAGACCTATAATTTGATTCATCATGCCCATCAATATCTTTTCTCTCTTCTACTGTTATGATATGGCATTTGATTATAGATAGCTCTCTTGCATTCAGATGATGGGATCTGAATGTGAAAAGGAGGCACTAAGAGTGTAATTGGATCAACACAAACCATGCTCTCCTCATTGAAATGTCCATTTACCCTGTTTTTGGAATATGATCATATCTTTGTCCATCTTTCTTTTTGTAGCATAAGTAAATAGTGTAATCCTATCATTATTCTCCCTTCTAAATTTGTATAGTTCTAAAAATGCATTGTTGACTCCCCAGCTTAGATATACCTCTAATTTTAAACATGCCAGTACTCATTTTAATACTTAATCAAATTACAAAAATAATTCCCAGAGATCATATTATTCCTCTTATTTTTTCGCATTTTTACATTAATGCTTAACAAATACCCATCACTATGGAAATTCTACTCTAAACTCTCACTAAATCTATATTTATCAATCATCTGCATAAAAATATGATCTTCGATTAAAATCTTTCAGAGAGCAAGATTAGTACTAAATTTATTTATTTATCTATCTATTTCTTTATTTATTTTGGTTTTGGGGCCACACGTGGCGGCACTCAGGGGTTACTCCTCACTCTGTGCTCAGAAATCGCTCCTGGCACAGGGGACCATATGGGATACTGGAATTTGAACCATTGTCTGTCCTGAATCAGCTGCTTCCAAGGTAAATGTCCTACTACTGTGTCTCCAGCCCCAAGTTTAAAATTTAAGATAATTAAAAATTAAATTCAGAAGGAAAAATCATACATTTTTTTTGTGAAAACAGATATATCTAATTATCAGCATTAAGTTTGTAAATTTAATTTTGTTATTATTTTTCTTTTTATGGTACCACATCCAGTGATTTTCAGGGTTTAATTCTGGCTGTACTGAAGAATCATGCCTGGTAGAGCTTGGGGGAACCATAATTGGTTCTAGGGATCAAACCCAGGTTGGCTGCATGCAAGAAAAATGCCCTACTCACTGTATTATTGCTCTCACATTGCAAGTTTCTTTTTACTATTTAATACTTTGCTTAGTAATTGCAGATATATGAAACCAATCTAAAGAAAAAGTCAGGGGACATATAAAATAATGTTATTTGAATATTTCCTATTTAAATGTAATTATGCAAAATTAGGAAAATTTTCTTAATTTTCCCACAAAGTAGCCATTGACATTTAGTATGACTTAGTAACAAAAGTAAACATTTCTTACTTTTACTAATCAATACTGACATCAAGCTATACTTGCTTTTTTTAAAATTTTTTTATGTTAATATTTATAAACTGAAGTCCAAATCTACAATTACTTTCTGTTTTTTACACATTTATATCCTCTGATATCTATTGATCTGTTTTTTTTTGTCTGGAAGCATATAAGAATCTCTGCTAGTATTTATTGAGGAAATTTTTGACGGATTCATTCTAGAAATGAGTATTTCATAACTAAGTAGGAGAGGGAGTCACTTAAGTATTCCAAAACAAACCTATCATTTCTGCAAAGCTGAACAGTTTACTTAGCCAATAAGGATATAAATATTTGCATATTTGATAGACTAAGGCCTACTCTAGATTTAACACACAGCACACAGCTGCTGTTGGCTGATGGTTTTATTCGCACAAATTTAAATATTAGCTAAACTAAATAATAGATTTTCTTTTTTACCTGCTGTGATAAGAGCTTTACAAAGTAGCTTGAATACCTGAGGTAAAAGACATCCATGTTTTCCCAAAGTAAATATAATTGTTCTTATCTTAAACTGTCCCAAATAGTGTAGAGTACTGTTAAAAAATGTTGGATATTAATAAAAATGCATATAAAAAGATTACTACATTATTTGAAAAATAATGTAGTGTAACAAACTGGATTTTCAACTAACCTATTTTGAATAACAAAAATAAATCCTGTCTACTTATTCTAAAAGAGTCTTCAGGATTTACTACTAGAATTGTTAAGTTTTCTTGTCTTCCATTTTTCTATAGATCTTATACTTCTGAAGTTTGTTCAACTCTTTCATCTATACTAAATCAATTGTTTTTAATGTTACAGACGCCTTAAAAACTGATTTTTCAACTTTGAAACATGATTGATTTAGACATAAATCTGTAATAAATCTATCCATTTTTTTTTTTGCTTGATTAGCACCACCACACCACATATAAAACACACATAGAAAATTTGAGATGAGGTCATCTTCTCAATGATCTGGATTGTGAAGCCCTCAGGGCAGGGTGGTGCTTTTGGGTATCTGGAATAGTGTAATTAAAGAGCATGTTTCAAATAATGTTTCCTTTACATTAATAATTTTCTATGGGACAACTCTCCAGTAATGAATGTACTGTGGTAAACAGTTTTATATTGGGTCAGTTTTATATTTTTATAAACCAACACAATTATACACATAAAAATAATGAAAGCTTGGCGAATAGTTTCCACGTAAAGAAATTTAGAGTTACATTGGCCCTCTGAGATAGATCTCAGTCTTTGTTTAAACCAAAACTAAAAGTCAATGTGGAAATATCTCAAGGTTGTCAGACCGGGTGAAGAGAAGGTTCTAATTTTGTTTTGTTTCTGTCCCACATAACTGGTGAGTTCTTAGAATCTTTTAAAAAATGCTATCTCTCAAATTCCTTTTGTAAATTTTGGCATTGGGTAGGTTATAACAGATACCCTTTTAAAATTTTCTCCATAGCATGAATCATAATTTGTTCCATTGGGAAAATTTATTTGACATTCCTTTACATTGTAAAAGATGATTAAAATTTTTAGTCATAATGTAAGAAACTTGATATAATTTGGAACCATCTTTTAACAAAGCATAGTTGGGAAAGTTATTTGATAAGATTATATATAGATAAAACTCTCATCTTTTTCTGGTTAAAACTGTAAACCCTATTTTGGAAAACTGGTAAAAATGTCAAAACACTTCTTTAAAGTGAATTTTGAAGATTAAATATGTAAAAATATCTTAATAAAAGAAATTATATTTAAATAAACTGACCTAGAATAGGTAATATGGATGAGAACAACGCAACACAAAAATCTTGGTGAAGATGTGGAAAAAATTGAAACTTTCAGACAAACTTTATTGTAAAAGTTAAACATAGACATATGCTCCAAGTGTAGAAAAACTACTCTTTGGTAATTACTAAAATTTCCTAGTTATATCTATCATAAAATATGTGTCCAGGAATATTTATAATGGCATATTCATAGTAGTGCCAAATACTAGAATAGGTAATTGTGATACACTCATATGAATAGTAATTAAATATAAAATATAGAAATACTGAGACATTAAATTTTATGAGTGAAAGGGAAACAAATAAAACACATATAGCATAAAAGTATCCTGTGTTGATTATTTACTAATTCATACATAAAATTAAAGAATAAACAAAAGTATGGGTGAATGGTGATTTGCTGGAGCTATGACTGAACATTCTGTGTGATGGAGAACTACATATATCATACCCACTATACTATTTATTGTTATATATATTGTTATATATAACCATAAATACAAATTTGTGTATTTATCAAAGCAAATAAAAGTTTACTCTTATTTCTGTGCTTTTAATCACATGTAAATTTTGCTTTCATATTAATAAAGGGGGTACTTTAAGTTAAATCAAAAAGTTTGCAAGATTAAAGACCTATCTAAAACAATAGGATCTGAGTGGATTATAGAAAGGAAAATAAAATTATTTGCATCAATTATTAGAAGAGATAAATATTCCCTTAATTCCCAAGTTGAGAATATTCTAAATTTAAACAATACAATAGTTTGTCCTTTATATTGACACAAAAAAGAAACAATATAAAATATATTCTTATTTCTGCTTTGCTTTTTTTTTTGTCATTTTGGAATCCATATAATGTAACTGCATCTTGCAGTTTAAAAAATTATTGTTGCTGGAGCAGTGACATGAGTGGTAAGGCGTCTCTGCCTTGCACGCTAGCCTAGGACAGATGGTGGTTCGATTCCCCCTGGTGTCCAAATGGGTCCCCACAAACCAGGAGTGATTTCTGAGTGCAGAGCCAGGAGTAACCCCTGAGCACCATTAGGTGTGAACCAAAAATAAAATAAAATAAAATAAAAAAATTATTGTCATTTTCTATCCCAGACTATTTATATATTGTAATCAGTTCCATTTAATACCAGAATTTCTACATGTTACACTAAAAAATTGTTAGACTAAATAAGAGGTTGAAAGTTTTGCTTTTTAGTGTGATCATAATTTATATGTGTTTCCAAACCTTGGCTACCACAGAAATTAATTATTTATTCCTTTCTTGTGCAATTTTTGAGAGTAGATGTAGAGCTCGGCGTTTTAATTG
The DNA here is from genome assembly GCA_004027635.1 of Crocidura indochinensis. Lineage (NCBI taxonomy): Eukaryota > Metazoa > Chordata > Mammalia > Eulipotyphla > Soricidae > Crocidura > Crocidura indochinensis. The sequence continues at coordinate 51,511 of PVKC010000949.1, read as the reverse complement.
TAAATGAATTGAGAATCTATGAAAGTGAATGCAGATTAACATAGCTGTTCCAGAACACTTATTTATTATTTTTTTGAGCATCTATGCTGCTGTCGATCAGTTTGTTCCCTTATTATTAGGGTGGGAAGTGGGTGGGAAAGTTCATTTGTAACTGATGGATCATATCAAACATAAAACAAATTTTGACTCTTTGTTATGATACATAACACATATTTCTTTCATTAATAATCAGTGCAGAAACCTGAATCAGAGCTTATATAATGTAACTTCACAAAAAACAAAATCACTTTGTATTCTATCTTGATTAAAATACTATAAATCAGGCTGAAAACTCCATTTTGATATAGATTAAAAAATACCTTCAACAAGTCATCTCCAGACTAGTAAATTAATCGTTCATGTAAAGGGAGAAGCTGTATGATTTACAAAGTTCCTTTGAAACATAGCATCGTATTTTAAAGGAACTATTAAAAAAAACTTTTGTAGAGAGAAAGGTGCAATAACTTTTTGATTATATGTCTTATTTTTATTTAAAATGTTTTTTTATTAGAGAAATAGCTTGTGGCTCACTTATTTTAAATGACAGCTTCAATGACCAGCAAACCATTCATCTCAAATGAAGTCTAACCTATTTATTAAAGAGGGTTTTAAAAATAAAACCATCCTTTCCATGTACTTGAAGGCCAGTCATGTAGAAGAAGGCAAATTATCATTCTTGATTATTCCATTTGACAGTCATTTTAAATGGTAAAGTAAAGGGGGAATTTCCAGGTAAATATAATAATTTGTGATATGTAAAGTAATTGAATCTCCTGAAATAGATTTTTTTGTCACCAAAGGGTTCAAGTTTCTTGTATTTGATGACTTCTCATAAATTTTGTATAGGAATTCTGCAGTACAAGATGAATACAGTCTGCTGATTTTTATGTACTCTACAATTGGAAGATTAAATCTGAATTAATAAGTACATGAGTTTTTAATATCATACTTCTTTAAAGAAGTAGGTATCTGTTAAGAACTGATTTCTAATATTGAAATAGAATAATGGCACTAGATATAGTTTTAAAAGGGTGGATACTTTAGAACTCTTCCTTTGGGCTGGAATGCTAGTACAGCAGTAGGGCATTTGTACATGACTGACCCAGGAGGAATGCAGATTTGATCCCCTGCATCCCATTTGCTCCCCCAAGCCAGGAGCAATTTCTGAGCACAGAGCCAGGAGTGACCCCTGAGTGCTAAAAGATGTGGCCCAAACAACAACAATAACAACAACAGCAACAACAACAGAACTCTTCCTTTATAAGACCTGAAAGTCCTGACAAGTGATAACTCAATGGTTTATTTAATAGTTCCCCAGAACTAAGAATGGATTTTCATGGAGTAATCCCTGAGTACAGCTGGTTATGGTACCTCACCAAGAAAAGAGAATGCATTTTACATGAGGTGAACCATCCTAGCTCTGTATTATTGTAATTATTAATAATTCATGACTATACTTGATTAATAGTTTTTGAGTTATCCTGTCGGATGCCTGAGGAATCCCTAAAACCTGTGTCTCCTCACAGTCTAAACTGCTCATAATATTGTTCATAAAAATAAGAAGACATTATTTAATTTTCTCTTTCTTACTCTCTCATAAATAGATAGTGGAGTTTGAGTTTTCAGGAGCTACATGAAATGTGACATGATAACAGAATGAAAGCAAGAGTAGAAATGAAAATTTATATGCTCCCCATTGAACCAAATGAAAGAAATTTGAGACATATGCAAGACAGTGAGGCTACTTATATTAAATAATATTTGTCTTAAAGCAACCATTTTTTTTTATTCAAAAAGCTGTTTGTGTAGGGGCCAGAGCAGTGGCGCAAGCATTAGGACATTTGCCTGGCATGTGCTAATGTAATTCGGACCACGGTTTGATCTCTCGGCATCCCATATGATCCCCCAAGCCAGGAGTGATTTCTGAGCTAAGTCAGTAGTAAGAAGCACTGAGCATCACCTGGTGTGGCCCCAAAAGCAAAAAAAAAAGGAAGCTATTTGTGCTAACATTTCTTTTCCTTTTTTCTTTTTTTTCTTTTGTGTTTGGATCATATTTGGTTGTTCTGAGATATTACTCCTACCTCTTAGAAATGATAATTCTCAGGGAACAGACTTGGCAGAGCTCAGAGGACCATACATGATGCTAGGCATAGAATTCAGGTGAGCAGTGCATAAGGCAAGTGTTTTACGCACTCTAATATATCACTGGTCTAGCAAGAGGCATTCTTAATATGTACTGAGTGTCAGAGAGATAGTACAGGGTTTAAGTACTTTGCTTTGTCATGCAAGTGACCCCAGCTCAATCCCCATTAATGAATAATTCAATAATGATAGCTAGCTGAACATAAAACCAGGTGGTTTGGATCATATCCTATATTATAACCCTATGTAAAAGTATATATAAAGCCATATATATGGTTATAAATAAATATATACATATATAAATTCTAGAGATTCTACATGAATGTGTGATCTGTTCAATACAAATTTGATCAGAGAGCCTAAAAAAGACTTTATGTCAGCATATTAATCTCATTAAGTCTCTCTTTTAAAAATAAAGTGCCCTGAGTTTCTTCAGTTATTATAAATGATTTGGAGCATTCACATAATTTGAAGCTCTTTCTTGAATGTAATTTAGCAATAGATATATTGAACATATTCTCAAATATAAATAAAATATTTTAGGTCATATTTTAATAGAGAGAACCATTATCTTTATTATTGAAACTTTGCTGCTTTATGCTGCTTAGGATTAAAATAGCATTTTGGCAGCCCTACAATTTTTTGATGCACACAGAGTATATAGCTAAGACTCAAATACTTTTCAGTCATGTCATAACTTTTTTTGCTTCACTTCTCCCTTGTATCTTTGCAATAATTCTCTTTTTATCTGATAGAAGATTTTACTCTCCTTAAATTGAATATATATCAACTTATCATTATAACAGGGTGGAATATTTTCCCGATATCTTGCAATCCCATATATCATCTAATTAATTTATTAATTTCTTAAGCTTTGAGTCATTTAAATTTTTCAATAAACACAGCATAGATAATGTTGAATTCAATCACTGATGCTTGACAAAATGAAGGGAAATTCCATAAGGTCTATCATTGTCGAACTTTCTAGGGATGAGGGGAGTGACTGGAGGACCTTATGTGCGGCCAGGATTTGAAACTGGGCTAGTTTCAGTTTATGCAAGCACCTTGCTTTCTTTAATATATGGCATTGCAGAACTTCTTTTATGTTGAAGATATTTTCCTTTTACAGATCCATCAGTGATTTTTCCAAAAGGTGGTAAATCTCTATCAAAGGTGAATTTTCTCAGTATACCTAGCTAGATTCCTCCAATGAACCAACATTTGCTTACAGCCTCTATATACCATAAAATTTTGGTTACTCATCTTTCTACCTACTCTACACTTAATGTATCCCTTTAGTTTTTTATTCTATTAATTTTTTTTTGTTTTAGAGCCACACCTGATGATGCTTAGATCTTACACCGGGGTTTATGCACAGGGAGGAACCACTATTGGTGAGGCTCAGGAGACCATATGGGGTACCAGAGATCAAACCTGGGTTAGTTATGTAAACACCCTACCCAAGAGACTAAGTACTCTAATTTGGCTTTTAATATGTCTCTTTTACACTATTTATAACCACAAATATATGGCATAAATGTATCATGTATGTCACATTGGTACACATTATTTTACATATGATATTTTATATAATAAATATTTTTGATAATAATGTACATGTTTAGCAGACCAATGCAATTCTCTATGCATGTATATATATTTATCAGAGAAATAATGATCAGAGTGATTTTACTTTCTCCCTTCAGTTATTTTAGATCTTCCTTTTGACAATTTCAGTTCCTGCTATAGATAGATATCTAAGACTATGTTTTATTTAGAATTGCTCACAAATTTGCACTTACTTTGGTCATTCTTTCCAAATTCTGTTCCTGTTTGGAGGGTCCCCTCTTTATTCTATTCATCTTTGGAGAATTAACCTCCCTTGATCTACTGTATGAGTTTTTACAAAACCTAAAATAAAGGTGCTTCCTGGAATTGTGTAGATATTTTTTCCTTCTACCTTGTCAGAATTTTAAATCCTAAAAATTAAAAATGATGATCCTACTGTTTTGAGCTGGCTTTGCTTTTATTAGACTCTGATATAAGACCTTAATTATCTTTCAAATAACACTTTCAAATCACAATTTCTAAAGTTAGCAGTACCAGTGTGACTATGCTTAGTTCTTCCTTGTTTTGACTTCTTGAACTTTGAATAACAGTCACTTTAAAAACATCTAATGTTCCCAAACTCTAAGTTCTTACATTTTTGTGACATTTAAATGCCACTCATATTTTCAAAATTGACTTATTGCTTCTAAGATAGCAATATATTTGTCTTGCTTCTAAGATAGCATGCAAATGCTTTATTTCCATTACATGCTTATATGATGATAGTTTTATTTTCTCATGCTTTTGATGCATTATATGTATTTGATAGCATAACTAACACTTTGATATGTACCCTATTTTGAAGAAATCACTTTATTATTTAAAAATTTATTACCTAAAATACTAAAAATTATATTTAGGTTAAACTGAAAATGTAAAACATGATCCTTATTGAGGACAGAACAATAGTACGGTGGTAGGGTTTTGCCTTAGATGCAGGAGTCCCAGGACAGTCCCTAGTTTGATACCTGGCATCCCAAAATGGTCTCTTGGGCCTATCAGGAGTGATTTCTGAGCACAGAGCCAGGAGTAACCTCTGAGTGCCACTGGGTGTGGCCCAACCAATCAAAATAAAAAGCATGATCTTTATCATTATTTTATTATATTCCTCTGAAGGAAAGGGATAGTGACAAAACAAAAGTAAATATTAAATAATCACTATAATAAACACCATTTCTTTAGCTATTCACTTAACTATGACTTGCTAAGAATCTACTGTATCCAGATTTTGTATATTATCTAGAAAAGTATTCCTAGCAAATATTTTGTAAACTGAATGTCCTCAGATGATGAAACAATTAACAATTATCTATAGGATAGTAATTCTTTGGGAAGGATTCTGGAGGTGCTACTTTCTTTACCTGGAAAACTAGTATGATAAAGTACAGGTGTCTCCTTGAGGAACGCAAGCCAAAGGAAGTAATGAGGAAAAGAAATTCTGATTATAATATGATGTATACACAAATCACTATAAGAACCCAAAGGAAATGGAGATCACAGTATTTGATATCTTTAAGAAACATTTTACAAGTGAAGAATAGGAATATTAGTTTGTATTTGACCAGGCAGCAAGATGGAAAAAAAAAGTCTTTATAAAGAGAATAAAGCAAGCACACGGTGAAGCAAAAGAAACTGATCAGTTCATTACAGTTTGTATATCAGCTATGTATATTTGAGAGCAAGGCGTCCAAGTGCCGAGTGATAAAGATCAGGGAGTTACATTTTAGCGTTTTAGCCAGTGGTTTTCCAAGTGCTCTCTGGAACCCTGTGGACATTGACATGGGGCTATGGATCCAGGAAGCTGGTCTGCAATTCCTCAGGGTTGGCGAACAAGTTCAATACACAGAGCCAAAATTTTAAACTGTGAGAGTCAGAGAGCCAACCATGCAGTGACCTGCCAAAACAGACAAACACTCACACAAAAGCATCTAATTTTAACAATAAGCTACTAAACACATATTGCATTTTGCCATTTTGAGTGAGGGTATAAATACTGTTCGCCACTCTTGCTCAAGACCTTTGAATGGTCACTTTTTCAATGATATTTGTTACTTTTTCTAAGTCTTTTTATGTCTTAAATAATTGATTCTTAAATAATTATTTCAGATTTTTAGAAAATATACTTGTCTTGATATTGACTCTCAGAGACATGGTACACATATGATACATTTCAGGGAACTAGAAGTAAACCTACAATACCAATTGGATAGTTAGAATTCTGTTTAGAATACAGAATTTTAAGAGTCCCTGTTGATACAATAATGTTCTGGACAATGTGTCCATTCTCTTTCTCTATTATTTGACTAATGTTCAGAGCAAAGAGATAGAGTAAAATCTCCTATTAGTCTTACTTCATACACGAGAAAATTGTAATTCAGAGTATTTTATCACTTGCTAAGACTATCAATAATAATCGACAGAGTTGAGTTTAACCAGGGATGCTCACACCTTCTCTTCAGAAGAGTTTCTTGAACTTTGCAGCACATGCTAAGAGAAGAGATTTAGTCAGAAATTTCTCTGACAGTCTCTTGGAAACTTGACAGCAGTAGGACTGTTATCTTAATTCCAGACCCTCAGAGCCCTATCTCTTGGGCCAGCAGTATCATTATTCAATCAGTCAGGAAGGGTGTTCTGCTGATAAAAACTAAGATGGAAAAGTCTGTGGCCTAATAAGTCAAAAGTTTTCTTCTCAAGTTAAGTAAATCTATAAAAGGGCAGTTGAAGGGAGGTAGGCAGACTTCTGTAGAAAATACATCTTGTCCCAATGAAAAGAAACTATTCCTATATATATATACGTTCTACCATCACTACAAATAGTCAGTAGATATGGTTATTGAATCTCCAGTCAAGTAAGATAGGATAAAGAAGGAAGCCAAAAAAAAGTTCTTCAAAGATCATAAACCCATAAAAAACCATTGATTGGTGATGAATATAATCAATGTCAATACAAAGGAGATTGGAAAATAAAATGTTAGTTGAGCATTATGAAGTAAATATGTGACTATTGCAACAAAAGAAGGAGATAGTAGATAATAAATAGGCAGTTCATATATTCTGATGCATTTTCCTACCTTAAGGTTTGCCCAATATATTTCTAGATCAAAGGGTCTTATAAACACATGCTGGGCATCTACTCTGACATAAGTATTAAAAATTTATTAAGTGAATAGGATGTATTTTTATAGTCATCTTTATAAAATTGACATTTTTTTGATCAAATCCGGTGACACTCACGGGTTACTCCTGGCTATGTGCTCAGAAATCGCGCCTGGCTTGGGGACCATATGGTACACTGGGGGATTGAGCCGTGGTACTTCCTAGGCCAGCACAGGCAAGGCAGACTCTCTCTTACTGCTTGCACCACCACTCCGGCTCCAAAATTGATATTTTTTAAAATTCTGGATCTTAGTTGATAGGATGTCTGCTTAGGTATTTATCTTGTAGTTATTCTTTGAATCTTTGACCACAGTAATTCTTATGAGGAGGCAAGTAAGTTGAGGCACAGTAATGTGTTTGAGGATAAACAGTCTAGTATAAATAATGATGAATAACTCAGTCATTGTTTTCCAAAAACAGCTTTTACTTTTTTTTAAATTTAGTTTTGTGTTTATCTTTGGCCACACCCAATAGTACTTACAGTTTATTTTTGCTTTGTACTCATATATATCTCCTGGCTGTGCTTGAAAGCCCACAGATATCCCATAGGCAATGAATACAGGTCAATCTATTGTAAGGTCAACACCTTAACCACTTGTCTATCTCATATCTTTTCCTTACTTTTTCAGATAATTATATCAATAGAGAGTCTCAAGAATGAAGATTCTTTGTATGGTAAGAAAACGTCATTAAAAAAAATAACACAGGGGCTGGAGCAATAGCACAGTGGTAGGGTGTTAGATTTGCATGCTGCTGACCTGGGACCATCCCAGCTTTGATCCCTGGCATCCCATATGGTCCCCTGAGCCTACCTACCAGGAGTTACTTCTGAGTGCAGAGCCAGGGGTAATCCCCTGAGTGCCGCTGGGTGTGTCCCAAAAAACAAACAAATACAAAAGATAACAGATCAAGGCTCCCAAATTCTAATTTTTTTTTAATTTTTATTTTTCACAGCATTATTTATGTTACATAGTGACAACGAATGAGGGGCACTCCAAATCCTAATTTTTTAAACATCACCTTTGAAAAGATATGTTTTAAGTGTTAGAAGCAAATATTAATTTTCACAAACAAATTCTTCACCTCCAGGAGGAGGTGGCAAAAGCAGTAAGGCATCTGCTTTGCCCACACTAGCCTAGAACAAACCATAGGGTTCGGTGGGTCCCCCGGCGTCCCATATGGTCCCCCAAGCCAGGAGTGATTTCTGAGCACAAAGCCAGGAGTAACCCTTGATCGTCACCAGGTATGGCCCAAAAACTAAAAAAGAGTTTTGAGTATAAGTCAGAAACAGACCATTAGTTGAAAACTTAATTGAAAAGATGTAATCAGTGTGTTTTTATTTTATTTTATTATTTTTATTTTTGGTCACGCCCGACATCACTCAGAGGTTACTCCTGGCTCTGCACTGTCACCCCTGGCTCTGCACTGTCACAAGTCACCCCTGGCTTGGGGGACCTATGGGATGCCTGGGATCAAAGCTGGATCCGTCCCGAGTTATCTGCATACAAGGGAAACACCCTACTTCTGTGCTACCACTCCAGCCACAATAGGTTGTTATTTTGAACCCAACAAATAGTACTTACTTTTCATTTATTTAAAACAATTATATTTTTTCCTAATAAAAACATCTACTTCAGGTTTCTGTAATGTTCAGAAAGAACCAAAATTTTAGTAGTCAGGACTAACCAATGCTTTACTTTTTCATTATTCCATTGTCAGCAATATTGGATTAAAAGATATTGGAGAATCCAGAGATAATACATATCATATTAGGTCATTTTTGATCTATAGATCTAATCATTTGGACTGCCTATACTCCAAAGAAGCTATAAAGTGAATTTTCTAAATTTCTGAAAGGAGGTGAATATTTACTTTAGTTTACTAAAGAGACAATACTAATGAGACAATAATGAACACACTTGTTCCATATTTTCCCTCCATTGTTATTTAAATTTGAGGTTCTATGAATCTGAAGTTATAATCAAATAATTTTACTTCTTGACAAATCTTTTCATGATCGGTCATGAGATAGAGTAGGAGGGTCATGAATGGCATAAACCGGAACAATTAACATGTCACTTAAATGTAATTTTTTGAGAATGACAAACATCAATTGTGGAGTAGTTTTGTTTTTACATAAAAAAAACCCTGGGGGCCAACCCTGGGGGCCTGGGAGATAGCATGGAGGTAAGGCGTTTGCCTTTCATGCAAAAGGTCATCTGTTCGAATCCCGGTGCCCCATATGGTCCCCCGTGACTGCCAGGAGAAATTTCTGAGCATGGAGCCAGGAGTAACCCCTGAGCACTGCCGGGTGTGACCCAAAAACAAAAAAACAAAAAAAAAGAAAACAAAAAAAATAAATAAACATAATTTAGGAGGGATGGAGTTGTTTATGGGGTACTGTGTCCTTACAAGATGTCACAGCTATTTTTCTCAGTTAATTGATAACAAGTCTATTACACTTTCTCTTTAAGAGTTGAAATTTTAGGGGCCAGAGTGATAGCACAATGGTTAGTGTGTTTGCCTTATACACAGCCAACCCTGGTTCATTCCCCTATATCCCATCTGGTCCTCCAGCCTTCCAGGAGTTATTTCTGAGTACAAAGCCAAGAGTAACTCTGAGGACCACTGGATGTGACCCAAAAATGAAAAAAAAAAAAAGAAAAAGAAAGAAACTTTGAAGTGTTGTATTTCACTATTGTTTTTCTGCAGTTTGATTCATGTATATAAAATTTAGGAAATTTCTAGCTGGATATTATAATTTTGAAGGTAAAATACATATGGCACTTCATTGGATAAGAAGTTTGTGTTTTGTAATTTTGGTGATGGTAGAGATGCAAACAAAGTTGGGATTTTAACTGAAGCACAGAGGTTCCCAAACTGATTTGGTTTCTGCCACTTTTCAGAAAACAATGCAAAACAAAACAAAACACTCAGTGCTCCTTGCAGTTATGGCCTAACTCTCACCTCATCCCCACCCCACCTTTGTACTGAAGGTTCTGACCTCATTCACCATGGAACGTTTTCACTTTTGGAATCACTCTTTAGACCATTCAGAGTCTCTGTCATTGTACATGTTTTGTGGAGTTTGTGACAAGGAGTTTAGATAGTGCTTTCTGTATTGATTCTGTTTCATTGACCAGTATTTGGGGATACTGCACACATTTCTATCACTAGATAATACAATAGAAACTTAATAGTCATAAATACTTAATAGTCATAAAGACTGTTAAGTCCTATCTGCATGTTTACCTCATTCTGCATGCCAAAGACTTGGCCCCTATATGGTATACTTATGTGAGTGGTACGTGCGTGTGTGTATGTGTGTGTGTGTGTGTGTGTGTGTGTGTGTGTGTACTGGAATACACCATTGGCTATTGTCTATCACAGCAATGATGGGAAGGATTGCTTCTGAGTTATGAGTAAGTAGAAAGAAAAATCTTTCTTTCTGTAGATGATGGCATATCCTGTTTTTCTTATGATATATGTGATCAAGAAATTTAGGGCAAGTTCTTAGACATATTTCTCCAGCTTTATTTAATGTCTCTATTCTAAGTGTGAGAAGCTTTTTCCTTTCCATCCTTTTGTTGGTCAACCCTTCTGGTGTCTGCCATGTTAAGCCACCAATATGACTGCGGTAGCACAGGCACACGTGATGAGCTCAAGGACAGACATGAAAGCAGATTGTCCCAGGCGGCTACTTTTCTGTTGACTTGGACACAATCCTAAGGGGAGAAATCATTTAAAGTAAGTTCCCCTCTTAAATCTTAAAAGTTTCTGGGACAGCAGGCAGGGACTTGGCAATGTGATAGTAATGTGTTTTAGCCAGGATGGTCTTCAGAAATATGCTTGAGAATTATTAACTCGTCTGGGCATAATTTAGCAGTATTTACTGTCTGTTCCTATGAGTCATTGCACAATCTGTACTGTCCCTGGGATATTTAGACCTTCCTGGCCTGGTCTATTTTGTCATGTAATGATATATAAAGATACAACCATTCTTAAAGTGCAAGCTTGTACTCTGCTGGAGTGTGACCTCTTTAAGTTAATTTTTATGCATCAAAGCTATTTGACATTTACCCAAACAAATTCAAGTCTCTTGGAGAGTGGGTATTTTTTTTTTTTAATGACAAAAACACCGTTGATCTGACAGCTTGCTCTCCAGGGAAGAGATATTGTGGGTAGCTTTAAAGCCTTAATGCTTCCAAAGTCCTTTTCTACTACCAGTCCCAAAGCAGTGTGTCTGGAGCAGGGGCAATGCAGCTTGCCACGGTGGCAGCTGGGAGTTTGACAGTGTTATGAAGAATTGCAACTGTTGATCAGTGAATTGTTACAGTGTTGATGACAGCGTTGCAAATTAATTCTGAAATTAACTGAAGGGACATGAAGAGGTCCCACTGCTTATTGGAGAGAAGGAGGGCAGGGTAAAAATTTCCAGTAGAGCTGTGCGAGGAACACATTCAAAAATTGTGCTTAGCAATCAAGGTGGCAGGTGATTTTATAGACTTTGGGAGAGGCATTGCTTAAGAAGAACAGTTACCTGAAAAAGACATGTAAAAGAGTTATGATGAATGATTTCAGTACTTTGTTATTTTAGAAATGATCTATTGAACTCATTGCATCTTAGGAAAAAAAGAGAATATACTGCTCTTTTACTTCTGTTCCAAATTAACCCATTATTTTGCAAAATTGAAGTACTTTTCAGAATGTCTTCCATTATTTCTGCCTCTCTCTCCACTGTTCTGTCACAGGTTTGTTTGCTTGTTGCTTATTTGTTTGTTTGTTTTTCAGCTGAAATTGCCTTCTGGTGCTCTGTGTTATTTTGGCTCTGTGTGCAGAATGTTGCGTACCTGAAACCAGAGGTATCCTTTACTGGTTTGTAGTAGCCATTAACATATGCTTTTCCCAAGGTTTCATGTACTTATTCTGAGCATGTGCCTTTTACAATGCAGAACACAAGAGACTTGTTTGGTAAGATTAATGAAGGTCACCAAAATTCTCAAAAGTATTCTGATAATTAAGGCTTTGTTTATCAAAAACAAGTTATATTAAGAGCAAAAAGATTCATGGTAATTATTCATAATCTTAACAATTCAAGTGTAGCCACCTCATTTGTGCATTTAATTCTTCTTGTTAATGTTTTGCATAAATCTGCATAATTACTTGAGTTGCCTGTTGTAATTTTGACAGCTACTCAGTTCATGTGCACTAAAGTATATCAAAAGCTTGATGTGCTGAATATTTATAATTTTACGTATGTTCTTGGGATAATATTTTTTCAACAATATTTTTAGTTTTTATAAAATTGACATTGTATACTTGGAAGCTTTGCCAAACGTAACTCTCTAAAATAGAGAGCTCATAAGGGAAATAAACTAACATTTAAAGGTATAGAAACTTCCCTGGGTAATTTTTTTTTAGTAATCCAGATGAATTATGCCTGTCAAGAACTATTTCTCTCTCTTGATTTTTCTCTGTCTCTTCCTTTATTGTACATAATATGCTGTTTTCACACATACCCAATTACCCCTTCATGTTATGTTTTATTTTTTATAGAATTCTTTTAAAATTAGAGAATAATTTTTCTTTGTATATTTGTTTTCTGATTATTTGGTAGTAGGATAATCATATAGTTGACTGAATATTATCTCTTCCAGATAATATTCATAGCATAATAAGTCAATTAAAAATAAAAGCAGTACCTCTAAATAAATATAAACTTACATTTTCACCTGATTTCTGAATGAGGCAGGAAGTAGAGAAATTTTTTTTATTACAAACTTATTAAAATGAAAGGAAAGTTTTGATGCAATGGGTGTTTCTAAGCAAGAGAATTTTTGAAGTAATATGAGTTGTTCAAGAAATAGCTTTTTCTAATCAATACAGTTACAGGGAAATAATTGTGTAAGAGAGACTCATCAATAAAATGATATTATGCTTTTTCCAAACTCCTGGCAGGGAAGAGATTTTATGGATTGAGAAAATTCTTCCTGCTTCCAGATAAATGGAAGCAGGCATGATTTTAGACTGATAGCAGATGTTGCAGTTGTTTGTAAATGTATCTCTGTTTATGAAATATTGAGGCATTTCAAGCCTAGATCTTAGGAGAAAAAAATTTTTTGGTTTGCTCAGATATACTTGGGGGAATTTCATCAATCATTTGAAGTTGTATAATTAATTATGCTGATATAAGAATTGAAATAAGATATTTAAACAAGGTAAACTTGAAATTCTTGTCCCTGGAATACACTTAGATAATTTAAATATATCTCTGAGATTCTGTTTTTCATGAAATGCTGGTATTGTCTGAGCTGAAGACTAAATTTTACTTTAAAAATATTGAAAGGACTGAGATTTTTCATGATATGTTCTATAACATTAGTAAATGCTATAATATGGGTGTTGGAATTCCTCAGAAATCAAATTAGTGAAATATATTCCTGAATTGACATATAAAATATACATTAACTATATATTTACATTTACCATAATAACTTTTCAAGTTATGTAAATTTATCAGCTTTTGAGTATTACACAACATGCCAATACCTTGTCATAGTAATTAAATAATGAGTAATGCACGTGATGTTATTATGTTAGAGTACAAAGATCTAGCTTATTTATTAGACATCAGGTCCTATGAGTAGTCTTATGAGTTCTAGAAGTTAACACGGATATAATTAAATTGCACCATTAATTAATTAATTGTTTTTATGGTTGCTGTTACTATTTTTAAATACTTTTTTCAAAATTTGACAGTCTAATTTTTTTAGAGCATATTGGGTAGATGGAGTGTGGGGTAAATACATTTACCACTGTAGATTTATTTTATCAAAACAAAAGGATTATAAAAGTGGACAAATCAGAGAAATTTTTCTAGTCTTTTCTACTTGTGTTTCTGAGTTATGAAGTTGTGTCTGTGTTCACCTGCAACATGTGCATACACACACAGGAAACATGAGATTGATTAAAGCTATAAGGGCACTATTATGCTTTATATTTTTCACTTTAATGAACAAACATTCGGATATAAGTGAAAAAATTAAAATATGGTCACATTTAGTTATAGCTCTATACACTCAATATATGTTGCACACAGTAGGAAATGAACATAAAACCACAGAAAAAGCCTCACCACGGCAGCAATATGCATTAATTAAAAGAAGTTTGTTAAACTAAATTTAAAAAAAAACTTCTTTAATTGTGTTTACCCAAAAGCCTTTTCTTCCTAATTTAAATAGGATAAACATCTGGACGAAAGCAATATTAGAATCATGGCAGTAGTCAAGCAAATCTTGTGGAAAATAATGAAATTAGATCCCTGGTGTTGTGACAGAGTAAGGGCAGGATACATCAGTTCGATGTTAATAAAATTTCCATGAATGACTGAATACAATTAAGAAATTGTCAGTTGCGGCAATGAACTTTTGTAGCTCATAGATGTTTGCATCATTTGATTATGCTGGCAATTTAAAATTGTTTGTTAGTGTCTGTGTTGGGATATTAATTATGACCTTTATTACAGACCACAATTAAACTAGTCATATAGCAACAAGCACATGGTGCTGAGATACTAAAGGGTCTGAACTGTTTTAGAAAGGGGTCTGCTGTGTTTGGGCCACCGGTGCCTTTTCAAACTGGAAATGATTTTAAAAAGATTCAGTAGCTACGAAACCAGAACAACTGGAATGAGTAAGCCCTTTAATACAAAAATTTCTTTTTAATAGTGTTTTAACAGTTTTAATTGCTAACAACATCTGTAAAACTGGGGGAAAAAAGCATTTTTAACTGTGACTCCAAGATAAGCTCTCCTTGTTTCAGGAAGAAAAAACAATTATTCATTGGTTAATTAGCTGTAAACAACTTTTAAAAGACACATCCATTATATATGTAATTATTTGGGAAAAAAAGACTTTAATGTTATTTGTACTAATGTATAATTATTAGTGCTTGCTAAAAGGATTAACAGTTCTTAGATGACCACTATTATTGAGGAGTAGCACAGTGAAGAAACAAGAAACAAGATTAACATCAGGAAGAAATGTGTTAGAATTAATCAGATAAGATTTTGTTCTTTTTTTTTTTTTTTTGGCATCCTTTGATAGATGTATTGTGAAATCTTACATTTTCGGAAACAACATATTTCAGAAACAAGGAACTGTAGTTTTTCATTCCGCTATTATTTATTCATTCATTTATTCATTTATTATAGCTCTGAGAACTCCATTAAAATTTTTCATTGTAAACCTGTAGTTATTAAAAACAAAGTAGTTACTAAAAAACCATTAGCTATTTAGAGCCTTTGTGCTATGTTTATTAGATCATGTACCTATGCTCTATGGCATGTTTGATAATACCCACAAATTATCAGAACAAATTGTGCATATTAAGAAAATTGTTGTTTTTTTTTTCTTTTTTTTCAAGTTGATGAAGTTTATTGGTATTTTGTATCCTTCCTGATTTTGGCTGAAACAGAATAACCTGAACATTGCAGGGTCAGACACTTTTGGTATGTGCCACTACTAGGCCTTGCAATTTAGCTTTATTTTTTGATACCATTAATGGGTTTTCTGAAATCATTGTTAAAATAACTCCAAGTTGTGCCTTTCTTTCTACAGTGAATTTTTTTTTGTTTTTTGTTTTTGAGCCATACCCAGTTGTGCTCAGGGTTTATGCCTGGCTTAGTGATCCCTCCAAGTGATCACTTTAGGGGAATCTTTATGGGATACTGGAGATTAAATGGAGACATTTGCATATGAGGCAAGTGCACTAACTGCTGTATTATGTACTATCACTCTATACATCAGTGATGTTCATATATATGTATATGTGTATATGTACGTATGTGTGTATATAAACACATATATATATAGGTATATATATATATATATATATATATATATATATATATATATAGTGGGGGGGGTGCCCACACCAGGCTGTGCTCAGGGCTTACTTCTGGCTCTGCAATTGGAGATCATTCATTCCTGGCTTCACCCAAGGGACTGACTCTATGGGAAAACCAGAGTAGAATTCAAGACTGGCTAAGTGCAAAGCAAATGCTCTACCCTCTGTACTTTCACTCTGTCCTCTCTTCAGTGATGTGGATAAAGATAGTGCCTAGCCTGGGGAAAAACTCAGGGATTTTTATACTTGTTGCTGGTGTGTATTAATTTATCTAAAGTAGTCCAAAGTTCTGGCAAGGATTTTCTTACTGCTGATGTAAGAATTTGAACCAAAATTCTGGGAATTAGGTTTCAGGATCTACAAAAAATAAATAATTAAAAAATTCTTAGAATACCATTTAAAAAACTTAGTGGTGGTGATATTTTCTTTATCTTGAAGAGAAAGAAATTGATTATTTCCTTGGGGAAGGCCTTGGGAAATTAGACCTTGAGAGGAGGGAGCAGTGTGTGGAAAAGAAAGATTTTGCATATTTCTCAGTAATAAAAACATTGCTCTAACACCATTGGGCTGTTTGGATATTTCAAGGCAGCACAGAAGAGAGTAGCTTAAATAGAGTGCCACTGGAAAAGACTCTTGAACTTCGTGGTAGGACACGTGAGTCTGGATATGAATATGAGCTAGTTATATCTAAGCAGTGGAATTCTTTGTCATGGATGCTAGAGAAGAAAAACTTGTTGGCTCTGTTACATTGGTCCAAGAATCAATGTCTATCCAATTTCTTTGAGAGACCTTACATGTGTCATTGCTTCAGTGACTACTTGACTTTGAGTGTATTTAGCTACAATGGGTCC
The DNA here is from genome assembly GCA_004027635.1 of Crocidura indochinensis. Lineage (NCBI taxonomy): Eukaryota > Metazoa > Chordata > Mammalia > Eulipotyphla > Soricidae > Crocidura > Crocidura indochinensis. The sequence continues at coordinate 34,808 of PVKC010000949.1, read as the reverse complement.
CTTGAGTTATCTATTAGATTTCTTTCTTTCAAATTCTTCAAAATTTTCTTTCAAAATTCTTTCAAATGTTATATTCTTTACATATATACTGTGCATTTGCAGGAGGGAAAGATGTCAGAAAATTCACCTGTGTGATTTATTTCTTTCCTTTGTATGTCTGTGTGAGAATTTCAAATTTGAAGACATTCCATTGGCATAGAGGGGGATCTAAATGGATGCTCTAAGATTGTTATTTTCTTTAGCTGACAGGGAAATTATTACATTTTTAGATGATTGTGAATTTAAGCATAGATGATTACATCCAACTCTGGGATTTTGCAAATGGGAAACGTTGTTGCTCAATTTACTAATTTATTTTGCGATCTGTGACTAAACTGAGTAAAAATGCAAATAGTATAAAGCCTTTTCAATTTTATCACTGGATCAGTTTACTGATGGGAGGATCAGTCACTAAACACTCCAGCACTCTGGTGATTCCTAAGTAGTTGGGCATTAAAAGCAGCTCTAGTGAAGACTATGGGAAGATTGCAGCGCTTCACACAGGGTGGTTTAAGTGAAATCTAATTATTTATTTTAGATTTAAAATGAAGAGTCTCCAGCTCCGTTTTATTGGCCATTGTGACAATACAAACAGGTCTGTTCCCCATCACACTCAACAATAAAAAGCGTTGCTGGAAGGTGGCAAACTCGTGCAAAAAAGAGCATTTGGCTAAGGCTGAGTGAGTAATGCTGCAAGCTTAAAGGGTCTTTGTTAAATGCCTTTGTTAGTATTATACAACTTCTGTTTCTTAAGACCAAAAATCACGGTTTTGATTATTTTTTTAGAGCAGTTTTAGAAAATATCACCACCACTAAGATTTTTAAATGGTATTCTAAGATTTTTTTAAAAAAAATTTGAGTTTTAGAGCTCAGTTAATTTTGCATTTAGTATTTCCATTAGTATTTGTAGCATAGAGAAAAATTCATGTAAATTAATATCTTTCTTATGTCTCTATGATACTTTTCAGTAAAGTCAGGGAAACCTATGATGATAGAGTGCTTAGAAATACCATGGATCGAATGAAATGTGATTCAATTAAATTATAATATGGGATTTATTCTGAAATCTAGTAGAGGGTGTGTGAAATTCCTACTGACTGTATATAGACTAAAGATGCCTTTAATAGAAATACTGAGAACTATGTTCCCAATGTAAGAGAATAAACAGCTCAAATTCATCACCTCAATATGTCATACTAAAAAGTAAAGAACTGATAAAAAGGGCATACACATTTGTTCGGTATTCTTTTTTTGTTTGTGTTTTCGGGCTACATCCGGTGACACTCATGGTTACTCCTGGCTTTGCACTCAGAAATCACTCTGGGCAAGAAGAACCATATGGGACACCAGGTTTTGAACTGTGGTTTGTCCTAAGTCAGTGCGTGCAAGGCAAATGTTTCCCACTTGCGCCACTGCTCTGGCCCCTGTTCAGAATTCTTTTCCAAATTATTCTGTATAAAATATTGAATTAGACTAAGTAATATAACTCATTTGTGACATAGGATGAGACCAAGTTGCAATCCTGCAAGTAAGTATGCAATCTTCTCCAAAATCCCTATGTCAGATGCTTTTCTGCATTCAGAACTATGCTATTTTAGAGAGGTAATATGATATATATACATATATATGCAACAAATTATACAATACTTTCAGCTGGATCTGGAGTAGCACCTAGCAATCACTGTTATTCATATTTCTGCATTTCATTACATGAATATTCATACTAAATAGAAAGAATAAATAGAAGCTATTTTCTTGAAGTTGATTCAGGTTTTGATTTGTTTTTATAGGATTAAATTTTGAAAGTATTCTGTTTTCAGAGTTGTAGGTGGGATTGCAAACTTTGTTCTCCAACTATTATCACACTCACTAGAAAACTCACATTTTTGGTATATCTTAATTTTATTTTTTCTTCAAGATAAGCAATATTTCCTATGTATAAATAATTAGGGATAATTAAAGTGCGACTTATTAGTACACCCAATGTTTTGCTTGGTCCAGTTTATTTATAAAAAAAGAAAATCAGCTAGATGTTTATTGATCAATAACCATGTACAAGGTACTGTGCTAGGTACCCAGGGGTATGGTAAAGAAGTAGAACCAGCGTCTTTGCCCTTATAGAAATTTTAATAATTTTAGGCATATTTCCCTGTCTTTTCTTTTTTTTTTGTCTCTCTTTCCCTCATACCAAGAATCATATACTTTCACAGACAAAGAATAATATCGAAAGGTATATAAAAATATTTTGAGGAATACATGCTTTAAATCTCTGATGGAAAATAAGTTTCAAATCACCTTCCAAATCCTATTGATTGAAAGTAACTTCTATTACTATATTGAAGTTTCTAAATAAATCTGAGATTAGCCACAATAGTCTTTTTATTGATTATCAAAGTATGCCATGGTAGTAGGAGACTGGAATGACAATAGAAATGACATATACTTGCCATACAGGTAGTCAAAATTCAGGAAAACATTTTCTCAAAAGATCTTTGCTATTACAGTTATTATATTATTTCTACTTAATAGTTCTATGCCAGTTTAAAATATAACCCTTGCAAATTAATTATTTTTATACTTTTGAAGCACTTTTGTAAATTAGTTGGTTTTCATTTAAAGATCATTTAAGCAAATATGGCATCTTTCTTCTTTATCAAGAACTCTGAAGTGGTAATTTTATTCATGTAAGCAAGTTCAATTATAATCATTTCAATTATTAGTTGAGAATATCTTAAACATAACATTTTTGTTATTGTTCCTTAATTTTGTTTAGCTTCAGAGTAAGATAAAAACATGTCACTATTAATTAAATATGAACATCTTTCAAAAATCAATACAATTTAGGGTTTGCATTGTTACCCTGAGTAATGTCTTCTGTTTGTTTATCTCCCTGCCATTTTATTTTAGGAGTGTTGTTTGTTTTTGCTGTATTGGAAAAGAAGACTTTATAATCTTAATGTTAAAATTGTTTCACTTCTTCATTTATCTTCGGAAATTTTTAATAACAATGAGCACAGGAGGTTAGAAAAAACATCTTTAGAATGTGACTTTTAAAACATCCCCATAATTTGTTTGTTGTCATTTTGGGCCTCACTTGGCAGTGATTTCCTAGAGATTTCTCCTGGCTCTGCACATAGAGACCATGCCTGATGGTGCTTGAAGGAATTTTCATGAATTAAACCTGGGTCTAACTCATACAAAGCAACCACCCTACCAGTTGTACTAATTTCCTGCCCTTCAAATGTGATTATTATTAAATAGACAACACACACACACACACACACACACACACACACACACACACACACACACACACACATATATATTTACATACAACCATGTCTGAATGATACATATATGTATGCCTATTTGTGTGTATATGTTTATAAATGTGACAAGTATTATTAATAGAAAGGATGTAACTTTCCTATATTGCTCTTATTGCTAGTGTCCTCATGTGACCCAATCATTAAAAAGGTGCCAAATTTCTTTCCATAAAAATTGGATTTTGACATATGGTTTTGCAGTTTTCACTCTAATATCTTGGACTTCATTTGAGTCTTTTTTCTTCTGAAATCTTATTGTGTTTGAAGAAAAAAGCTTTTATAAATTTATTTTTTATTTTATAAATATGCTTTATATTTATATAAATATATAAATATATTTATATGTATGTATTTTATAAATATATAAATATATATTTATATATATTTTATATATAATTATATATATAATTTATATATATTATATATAAATATATTTATATTTATATATTTATAAATATATATTTTATTTTATAAATATAAAGTCTGTGATAATGTAATTTTAGATTGTTAATAAATTCTGAGATGAATATTTTAAAACTATCTCTGAAGAATTCAGTTTCCTATTACTTATGTGAAAGGCTGATCAACCTTTAAATTAAGATACAATAGATTGTTAAAGGAACCACAAGTATCTTTTATTTTTGTGTCTTTGGGAAATAATAGCAAAGATAAAAGTTTAGTTATGAAATTAGCCTCCTAATGTAGCATGTACTCCTTGAGTGTAAAAATGGACAATCCAGGGGCTTAACAAATGCTCATATATACTGTTGTACAATAAACTGGATTATCATATCTGTTTTCAAAGAAAGTTTATTCATAGTTGGTCATAGAATGCAATGCAGGCAACCAAATGAAATGGGTTATAAAACTCGATTGGTATAACAAATCGAAGTTAAAATGTCTCTAGTGTATTTAATACTGGGAAATAGAGATTATAGAGTGTGGAATTAGTATCTTTTATTTTACCAAAAATTAGAACATTGACTCAGACACAAAAGTCAGAATAAAATGAAGATTATCAATATTTACTAGATATCAACTCATAAACATTGTAATACACACATATAGGAATAGAGCAATAGTATAGTGAGTTGGACCTTTGCCTTGTACATCCCAAGTATAATTCCTGAGCACATAGCTAAGAGTAACACCTGAGTACCATCAGATATGCTCCCCAAACAAAGAAGATAAAAATGGAAGAAAAGAAAAGAAAAAAAGAAATAATAAGCTACTTTATTTCTTACTCTAAAAATATTGAATTAAGTAAAAAATACTTTCAATTCTCCCAGCTTAAATATATTTAAAGTCTATAGATGAATCATGATGGACATTTTTAAAACATAGGTTAGTACAAATGAAATACCACTTTAATAAGATAAACACAAGGATCATCAGATCATTTGACTTCATAGCTGAAAGAATAAATAAAGGAAAACAAAAACAATAAAGTATTCAACTTAAAGAATAACGTATTCAACTTAATTTAAGGTATATTTGCATTTATTTTTCTATATCCCTATTTATCCCTATAAATAATCATGAATCATGAATCATGAATATTATGTGATTTCATTTATCATAAAAATCAGTTAAAACATATATACCTAGCATACAAATATATATTATTTTAATGACTTATTATTGATATCATGATTTGCTTACAAATAATATTGACATGGTTATGATGTGTAGTTATCTCATCACCAGACCCTTCCATCTGTCCACATTCTTGTATATACATACACAGTATATGTGAATTTATTGAGTATATTTACTAATAAAGACAAATTTAAAGACTATATTTTTACTGTTTTATGTTGGAATGCCAAATTAGAACATTCTTTATATCTATTTACCTATCTAAATATACCAAATGTATGCTAATAATCTTGTTTGTATATCACTGTTGAATCTTTGACTGGCTTTTTCAGTGGTCCCTGGTCCAGGGAGTGATCTTGGTCCATGACTCAGCCTAGCAGCTGCAGGAAATCATTGACACTTCCATTGCCTCCATGACTGACAGATTACCTATTTAGGTGAAATAATGCTCCAGAACCAATGTACCTTGAACATGATCAACAGACTAAAGGGTATACGTGTATTTCTTTATGTGTATTAATTGTGGAACAATGTTGTTATTATACCTATGTATCAAGGACAGTGAAAAATGATTTTCAACTGAGGGAGAGATACTACGACCTAAAGATAGTCTCCACATGACCCAATATACTTTGTGGCAATATCCTTTTTTCCTTTTTTACATAGATCCAGTAAACTGGGATGTCTTACTGAAAGAAAGGGGTTCTAATTCATTAATTATAGGAACTCAAAAATTCAAATGTTGCAGGTGGGTTCTAAACCCTGAACATTTGTCATATTGACTTGACTTTAGCTTTAGTTGCTCTAAGATTGCATATATACCCCCAAAATATGGATCCCACCAACTACCTTAAATGGAACTGAGATAGACTCTTTGCCACCCTAGCTTAATACTTCATACTTGAGAGAGCTTAAGAGCTCAAGTCTCAGGGTCCGGGAGATAGCATGGAGGTAAGGCATTTGCCTTTCATGCAAAAGGTCATCGGTTGGAATCCCGGTGCCCCATATGGTCCCCCGTGCCTGCCAGGAGCAATTTCTGAGCATGGAGCCAGGAGTAACCCCTGAGTACTGCCGGGTGTGACCCAAAAACCAAAAAAAAAAAAAATAGAGCTCAAGTCTCATGTCTTACAAAGAAAGCCACCAACTAGACATAGAAGAGGAGCTTTCTGGAGTGAGGTTAACTAGACTGGCCTGAAGCCTGTATGACAAAATGCTTCCTGGGAAACGCTACTCTGCTCTAAATCTATCTAGGTTAAAAGTTGTTTGTTTTATCTCAACTTTTATTGTGTCTTTGCAAAGTAGCAACCACTTTAACTACTTCACTTTAAGGTCAGACCTGGGGTTCCAGCCTCTCATGGAGAACAATGGATTAGGACTTTTCCAGGTCTTCTCAAATTTGTGTGGTTTGCAAAAAGAAAATGAGGACTCTTGCATTACTCTCTGTATTTACCCAAACAAAGTATTTCTTTAGCTTTCTTTTTCCTTTCAGCCACTCCATTTTACCTTTATAATGCCCACCTAGAGGAAATTAGCTTAAAATAGGTACTTTATTCTCTTACTGAGCACTTCCAGGTGGTGGATTAAGTTGGTCAACAAAGAGGATGGTTCTGCAGACTGGGGACCATGAGGCTGGAAGCACCCAATCTACATGCTTATTATCTCAGATGAGTGTCTTGGTTTATTAATTCTTGCAGTGATCCTGCTTCAACCCTATTGTCCTGGACTTGGGTTACAATGAGTTGGACCTTACATAGCAGTATCTGTAAAATATCTATTGTATGGTCAAGGTCCCCGAAGTCTTCTCTGAATTTCACTTTTTGATTTGTTCCCTGAATATTCATCAGCTGCTGAGCTTGGCATCACATTAACTCAAAGGCTGTTCCTGGGATGCGTATATATATATATATAGGCAAAAAGCAGACTGACTCCAATGAATCATTTCATGATTTATTATTTCTCCACTCCTACCCTGCTTTATCAGACCAACCTGCCTAAGAGGTTAGAATTATGGCATGCGGGCAGTTTCACCACTCGTGGATTTTTATTTTATATAAAAGATATATATATATATATATATATATATATATATATATATATATATATATATATATATATCCTCCAATAATTGACTTTAGTCCAAAGACCCACTTTGGCTTTCTGGGAATTCCTAGCAGAAAAGTAGGCTTCTATCCAACCATCTTTTATTTGTTTTGGCATTTTTATGAACATGACTGATCTACAGATCTTCAGGTGGGGGCAGCTATGATAGACTGACATCTACAACTTATTTGTAATGACATTTATGTAAACAGATGGGACAAATGGCATGGAACTGTCTTTCTGTCTGTCTGTATCTTTTGAAGGGGGATACACATGATGTTTTTGAGCTTACTCCTAATTCTCTGTACAGTGATTATTCTTGGTGTAATCTTGGTGTAATCAAGTTCTTGTGTGGAATTTATGGAGATATTGAACCTTGTTCCTGTAGTACAAAGCAAGCACCTTACTCTCTATACTCTTCCTTCAGCAACTCCTGACCTTTAATGCTCACACCACTCTTCCCAATCAGTAGTACCAATTGAGTTGCAATGTTATATTGTTTTCATGTGGGTTTTTTTTCAAATAAAATTATATGTAATCAGATGTAATCTTAAATAAAGCTTACATATGTAATATGCAATCTTAAGTAAATGTAATTAAAATGTAATCTCATGTTATATGTAAATTTAATTAATATGTAATCTTACGTAAAATTTATCCACTCAGATTAACATTAATATTTTTGAGTCTTGAACCTTTTATGGAGGTCATTTCCTTTCATTATGTTACAGTTGAATCTCTAGGACCTATAAATCTGTCCTTTTTTATGCATCTCAGCGGACTGAGACTAAAATAATACTTTTAGTTTATGCTTTTTTAAAATTTGTAGATATTTGTTAATCTTTAAAAAGAAAACGAATCTAGTAAAATGAAGGCAACGAGGCACTCAATAATTGTTTTATGAATTTGTAAATGAATGGATAACTCTTTTAACCATGTTCATAGATCAGTTCCATTCAAAGATTATGTTGTTGGATTTTTTTGTCAACTACATATTCCCAGTTTTATTACATCCATATTTTTAAGATGCTTTGGTGATTAAGGTTTTAATGATTTTCAAACTTAAATACAATTGTGATTTACCACATATAGATTTGTATCATTTAAGGAGAGACTAACTACAACCCTAAATGAAGGTGTTCCTCCAACTTCCTCTTCCTGGTAACTTCTTCCTTTGAAACATAAAAGCCCACCGGAGAATACTTTAGTTTTCTCACTCTTCCCCCTCCTGGTATTGGAAATTGGTTTTCAATAGAAAAAGAGCAATCCTGGTTTTGTCTCAGGCATAGTTAGCACATGGCAGAGAGAGTCCATGAGGCAAAAAGCAGACTGACTCCAATGAATCATTTCATGATTTATTATTTCTCCACTCCTACCCTGCTTTATCAGACCAACCTGCCTAAGAGATTAGAATTATGGCATGCGGGCAGTTTCACCACTCGGGATTTTTATTTTATTTTATTTTATTTATTTTTTTGTGGATTTTTATTTTACGTATCATGTTGTTTTGATGGTAGACTTATTATTAATTTACTAAAAACATATTTATGAAACACCTATAACTACTACTTATTATTAAGGGGAGGGTAACCAAAGGTATAAACATAGGCCTTTTCTTCAAGAATCTTATTTAGTTGGTCAAAGGGGGGAAAATTGCAAACAATAACAATTAGCAATTAGATAGATATTGGTTTGCTAGCCTTGTGAACATCTAGCTAGCAATGAGGAGTACATATATCTAACAGAGCCACCTCAATCATTAACTACTTATTTATGTCAAAGAGAATTGTTGAATCAATTATACTTTGGAGTTTTGTAATAAAAGCAGAACCTCAATCTAATCCCAGAACAAAATCTTATTTTTTCTTATGCATGCTATTGTTTTTCTCTAAAGCAGATTTATGACTCCAAGTCTTAAATTTGGGAGGATTTTGGGCCACAGTCAGCAATGCTCAGGAATTAATCTTGCTTCTGTCCTCAGGAATCACTCATGGCAGTGATGGTAGAACCATATATATTGCCAGGATTTGACTCAGGCTTGCAACAGCTATATTGCTAGTAAGACAAATACCTTAACATTTTACTATTTATCTGGCCGAGAATTTTGTTTTATAATGGATTTCATCAATGCACACTAAAATTTGAAAAACAGAATCTTGGAGTCAAATGCTTAGACTATTGACATGTTGTTTTAATAGGAGGTAGATCAGGGGCAATATAGTAAGAATTACTAGGAATCTTGCCTTGAGTTATGAGCATCTCCTGTGAGCATTTCAAATACTGCTTTACTGACTCTTAATTTTACTTGTTTATTTTTTATACCTTAAATCATGGTCATATATAAGATATCTTAAGATATTTTATATATAAAATATATAAGTATTTATGGAATATATAGCAGTTGCCTTATGAGCTAACGTTAATATTCTATGAACTGAGCCTTTCCCAATTCTCTAGCTCAGCTGTAATTAGGATCCACCAGGGATATGACTGATAGAACTAATGGTGTTTGGGGAGACCAGGTGGTGTAGAGAATGCCAAGTATTAAACTTGCCAACATACATATGAGAAGCATGTGCTCTGCTTCTTGAACTATCTCCCTAGTATCACCAAAAATTATTAAGATGACTTATAAAATATATGTAAATACTTTAAAAGTAATATCACAATAGCAACAATGAAAATAATGACATTGTTGGAAGAAACGGTTAAGAAAAACTGTAGGTAAGAAATCACAGGAAAAGAAGGCAGACAAAAGCCATATGGAGAGATAGTATCCATGTATTCTCTTCTTCCTTTTAAGGTGCCAGGAATATAACTTAGAGCCTCAATCATGCAAAGTTCTACCACTGAGGCTCATTACTGGCCACTGTGTTTTCTTTGGCACTAAAAAGATTATTATTATTATTATTATTTTTGAACTTGGGGCCACATCTGGTGATACTCGGGTTGCTCCTGACTATATGCTCAGAAATCACTCCTGGCTTGGGGGACCATATGGATGACCAGGGATAGAACCCATGTTTTTCCTGGGCAGCCTCTTGCAAGGTAAATTCCCTACCACTGTGCAATGACTCCGCCAGCCCCAAAATTATTGATTATTGAGGAGAGTGAGCTTTATTTTAGTAATACTGCCTTTGAAATATAACCATAAGAGAATCTTCAAAAATTTTGTGTCAGAAAGTTCATATCTTAATTTGAGGAACATTTGGGCACTATTCCTTATGACAGTGAAACTTAAATAAACTACTTTTTTTCCTTTTTCCTAACTACTGGAGTCCAAAACCAACTTTTATGACAATGCTTTAGCTTTCCCAACTTGAATTTTATTATTATATGTTTTTATTTTGGTTGTAGGGTAAACTTCATAATGCTTAGGATTTACTCCTGGCTCTGCACTCAGGAATTACACATGGTGGGGGACCAGATGGGATGCCAGGGACCAAACCAGGTGCAATTGTTTGCAAGGGAAATGTCCTACCTTCTGTACAATAGCAGATTTCCTCTTTTTTTGTTTTTAATAGTTAATCTATTTTTTATTTTTTATTGAGACCATTGTGAATTACAAGTCGTTCACAGTTATATTTCAGGCATATAGTGACCGTGATATAGGGCCATTGCCACCATCAGAGTTCCTATCATGCATCCCACTTCCCAGCCTCAGCCCACTGTGCTACTAGTGTAACAAGTCCATTTTGTAATTCTTTCTTTTATATTTGGAGTTTCTTAATTATATTGTTATTGACTTTGACTTGGGTATTTAATTAATCTATTTGTAGTATACACATTATCATTTAGATATAAAGCACAACAGCATTTGTTATCCAGCTCAAGTTTTGTAGAGAATATTTTTTGCAATAAATAGTGACTATTTTACTAATAATAAAATCACAAACATATTTTGTGATCTGGAAATTTACAAATACCTCTTTTTTTGCGCTTTTATGAAAACAAGGTTATTTATTTGTTTTCTCTCTCTTTTTTTTTTGTTTCTTTTTGGGGGTTACACCCGGCAGTGCTCAGGGGTTACTCCTGGCTCCATGCTCAGAAATTGCTCCTGGCAGGCAAGGGGGATCATATGGGGCACCGGAATTCTAACCGATGACCTTTTGCATGAAAGGCAAATGCCTTACCTCCATGCTATCTCCCAGGCCCCTATTTGTTTTCTCTTATTCAAACTCTGATTCAGTGAGTTTCAGTATTTGGCATATGCTGAGCAGAGGATGGATTCTAGCAGAGAGTAAATGATCAATTTAAAAATGATATTGAAAGCTATGCTTAAAGCAAATGGAGAAATGGCATTGGACAAAATTCAAAGGTACTTATAAAATGTATATACTGTCCTATTAGAATCAGTCTTTGTGAATCAAGGGGCTGTTATCAAATCCATGAAAGTAAGACAACTGAGAAGGCATTTTGTACGTAGATTCACACATCCACAAAGAAGATATTTTTTTCCCTTTATATAAGGATGTATTCTTGCAGAGGATGGTGGTATGAGCATGGGGACATAGAGCCAGACTATCATGGCACAAGTATTTTTTTTTTCTCTGTGCCATGAAGCAGCAGTACCATAAAAGCACTTTAATAGCTTAGCATCACCATTAAAGTTCCATTCACTTAAGCCTTTAAATCGTGGTAATACAGTTGGTCTGAAAAATATTTTAAGCTATTATCTTCCATTTTCTCATTGGATAAATGTTTGTGACAGACCTCAATGTACAAATAATAAAAGCTGGATTGTATGAAGGTATGGAAGGAAAAGCACAGTGATAAAGAATGTTGTGTTAGAAGGCTGAAAGAGGAGGAAGAGAAGCTTCAATTTTTCACTTAGGACACCTTACCAGATCAATAGGGTTAGTACGTTCTTGCCTGCCTATCTGACTATTTTCTATCAGATGAATCTGGAGGTGGTCAGAGTGTTTTCATAATCTTTCATATATAATTACTTTATATTAATATATATCAATTATTTCTGTAAATTAACATCAATATACTAATTTCTTGCTTTAAAGCAATTATTTTAAACATGTATAAATCAAACCATTGTCATTTTAAACTTTTAAGTAATATACTTTTAATTACCAAAATATTTGTCCTTAATCATTGCTATGTATGTATTTATTTTTATTTATTTTATTGTTTTATTTTTTGGGGGGGTCACATCCAGCAGAGCTCAGGAGTTACTCCTGGCTGTAAGCTCAGAAATGGTCCCTGGCAGGCTCTGGGGGGGGGGGGCGCATATGGGTTGCTGGGATTCGAACCTTCTGCATGCAAGGCAAATGCCTTACAGCTGTGCTAGCTCTCCAGCCCCTTAAATACATTGCTATGTATTTAAAAATAAATCAGAACTCAAAACTTTAAAGAGTTTATAGTCATATCACATATCTGTGAAATATATGTATATATATAGTTTCTCTTATATTATTTTAATATGAGCTCTTGTACATTTTTCGGTGGGGGGCACATCTGGTGATACTGTGGGCAATACTGGGGCTCTCAACTTGTGCTGTACAGGGTACCCTGTGGTTCCAGGGATCAAACCTAGACCACCTGCATGCAAAGTATCTTAGTCTATCAGGCTGTTTCTCTACATGTAATTATTGGTTTGTGCATAATTGATAGTAAATAATTTTTCTTTTCAAATAACTATTACATTATGATAAGAATTCTTAATTGCAAAATTTATAAATAACTTAGGTTATGTTTGGAAGTGAAGAGTGGTCATAGTGAGACAATATTAGAGAAAAAAAGAACACTCCGATGAAAGGGACATGGTATTGGAAAATTGTCTACAAAAAACCCTATCAATAACAGTATTTTGAATGATGGAAGGTACCTGAAAACAAAGTTTGGATATATTTTACTAGAGTTCCTACTTTGATAGTTTATTATGTTCTATGACATTTACATTTCTTGAAAGTAAAAATAAAATTATGGGTCAAATTTATATGTAAGATTCACCACTATGGTTATAAATATATAGTATGTTAATAATACATGCAAAAAACAGAGATGAGTACCAGCAGAATGGGTTCATTGTAGGAAGCTTGTCACAAGAGCTGGGAGTGAAGTTAGGGCAGAAAAAGGATCACTATGACAATGATAGAAATTATCACTCTAGACAAAAAATGAGTGCTGAATGGAGGTAAAGTAATACCTGACACTGTTTAATAAATAAATACATTGCAAACTTGTGTTTAAAAGAGAGAAAAGAGGGGCCCGGGAGATAGCATGGAGGTAAGGCGTTTGCCTTTCATGCAAAAGGTCATCGGTTGGAATCCCGGTGCCCCATATGGTCCCCCGTGCCTGCCAGGAGCAATTTCTGAGCATGGAGCCAGGAGTAACCCCTGAGCACTGCCGGGTGTGACCCAAAAACCAAAATAAATAAATAAATAAATAAATAAATAAAAATAAAATAGAGAAAAGAGAAGAGTGAGAGTAAGAGATCTAGTGAGCAATATATATATATACATATATATCAACATACCTATATGTATATAGAGATATCTACATATTGATATCTATATATAGATATCTCTATATATTTATAAATGTATATGCTTATAGATATGTTGATATATATATATATATATAGAGAGAGAGAGAGATAACTATGCCTTTCTGTATAAAGAGGGAATTAGGGCAAGAGAAAGAAGGAGAGAGAAAAGAAAAAATGTCCGCATCTGCTTTAGAGTCAGGTAGTGGGGGAGGACAGGAGGGAGGGCAGGAAGCAAACTGGGGATATTAATGGGGGAAATGTGCACTGGATAAGATATAAATGTTGGGTATTATATAACTGAAACTCAATCATGAACAACTTTGTGACTATCTCATGATGATTCAAAATAAATAAATTAAAGAAATACAGATAGAGTTGCAAATGGGAATGGTAGAAGAGCAATAGTGGCTTTTAATGCGGTTACTCTACTCCTTGATAGCACTTCATCTGCCCCATTTCTCTACCATGGCAATATGTAAATGCTGTTCTCACAATCTTAAGTATGATTGAACAAAATACCATTCTCATAATCTTAAGTATGATTGGACAAACACAATAAAAGCAGGGTTAAAAGGGAGATGTACATTGCACTACCCCTTTTCCATTGGAATACCAAACTCATTCTAACGTTTGAAATAAACATTTGCTTCTAAAAGAAGAAAACATTATAGGCTGATGATTGTCCGCCTATATATATATATTTCCTATTATACATTGAGGCCATCACAGTTTTTTTTTAATTTTATATTTACATCCTACAATTGCATTTGGGGGGAGGTTGGATCACACCGACAATGCTCAGGGGTTAATCCTGGCTCTACACTCAGAAATCATTTCTGAGTGCAGGCATGGGGGACCACATGAGATGCCGGGACTTGAACCACCATCCTTCAGCATGCAAGGCAAATGCCTTACCTCTGTGTCATCCCTCCAGCCCCTACAATTGCTTTTTTAAATGAGAAATGAATTAAAATTATCTTATATTACATAGGACCAGAAGTTCAGTCTGGGTTAATAGTAGTTAATTGAAAATTTTTTAAAAATCCAAATGTCCATAATGTACACTAGATTAATCAAGCCAGAATCTCTGTGATATGGACAGGAGTGATTTGTTAAGAATATTCCTAGCTGGGGTGAGAACAATAGCACAGAGTGTAGGGTGTTTGCCTTGCATGCTGCTGATCTGGGTTCAATTTCTGGCATCCCATACAGTTCCCCAGGCCTGCCAGGAGTAATTTTTGAGTGTAGAGCCAGGAGTAACCCATGAGCACTACTTGGTGTGGCCCCAAAGAAAAATATTTATGTACATATTTTAAATTTATAAATGCATACATACATTTATATATAACTTTATATGTGTAAATATATATATATATATATTCCTAAGTGATACCAATATACAAACAGGTTTGTAAGCCAATGTACAGGTAAGAAAATTTGATCTGAGCCACTTTTGATAGTTCCAATAGATTTGTCAAAGGATTCAATGTCTCTGGCTTAGTAACCATTTGATGAATCCAAGTCCTGCTTCCTACACCATTTTTAAGCCAATATAGCATGAATATGTATAGAATATGTTGGAAGATATTTACAAGTTTTACTTAACAAAGTCATAGGCTTATTTAAAGCAAGAAATTTCCATGGCATAATTAATTACATCTGAAATTTATGATATATGTCCTGTTTATAAAATACCAGAGTGAGCACTCTGCTTTCCTAATGCTCAATACTCAAATTAAGTCTGCTACTCAAAATTATGTGACAATAAACTATATATATGTTTGTGGTATGTGTGTAGGTAAATATACATAGTCTAAATGCCGACATGCCATATATATTTTTTTTTTTTTTGGTTTTTGGGTCACACTCGGCAGTGCTCAGGGGTCATTCCTGGCTCCATGTTCAGAAATTGCTCCTGGCAGGCACGGGGGACCATATGGGGCACCGGGATTGGAACCGATGACCTTTTGCAACACATGCCATATTTTTAACCTTGGGTGAGTGGATCTGATGCATAGCCACCATGTGAATTAATAAACTAATAGTAACGAGGGAGAAAAGTATGGAGTTGGTTGGCTTCTAGCCTTGTGATCTCTAGGTCTGCCAAATCAAACCTCTATTTATTCACCACTCAAATCCCAAAAGTACCTATCAAGTTGATCTAGCTAGTCTAGGTGGAGTTCTACATGTCAGAGGGATGGATGACAGGAGTGGAAGTTGAGGAACACCTTTGTTTTGGGTAAAAACACGGTTTTCCAACAAGTCGTATGTCCTTTATATGACAATCTTTCCTTGAGCCCAAAAGAATTGATAAGTCTAAGTTGGTGCTAAGAACATGCAAATTGGAGTCAGGAACTAGAGCTTTCTTTTTTCCTGTGTCTGTTTCTAGCTTTGAATTATATCATCTCTATTGTGTAGACAGTTAAAAATGTAAAATGAGGTGAGATTGATTTTTCCTTTTTCCACAGTATACTTTTTTTAAAGTGCAAAATTTCTGTATAAATATTCTAAGTAAGAAAGTTTAAGTGTCAACTCTGGCAGTTACAAATAATTTTATATAATAGGTAGACAGGCAAATTGTGCTGACTGTATTTCTTTAAAAAAGGTGGGGGGAGACAAAGTCTGGCTTGGAGACTAGAGTAAATCACAAAAGTGATCTCAAGTGAACAGAGATAGATTTCTAGAATACGGTGTGCAATGAAACCACTGACCTCTTATACATGGGTTCATGTCTTTTTCTACAGAAACAGATGGGTAATAGCATAATGCCGAAATCATGCTCTACATAATATGGACCTAGTGATTGCAGACCTGATTGCTTGCCATATGGTTGCTGAAGGGTTGAAGAGAAAATGGGATGATATGTAAACCCTTAAAAGCAACATTTTTATTGAATGGCCATTACATTAAAACCCAAACTCTGCAAATGAAGGCAAGAACTGTGGTGAATAATGATGAAATAACAAAGCAATAAAAGCAGCAGTATTGTATTTTTTTTCAATATGCAAACCAAGGGCAGACTTTTTTTTTGTCACTTTGCCTAGCATTATTATGAGTTAGGAGGTAAGGTGTGGGACATAGATGCCTTTAAGGCAAAAATTCCCTATGTGTGGAACATTGCTGCATTCGCTAGGTCAGAGAGAGTGGAAATCATCACTTGTCCCAGAGGAATGAATCTGATTCAAAAGTTACCTATAATATGTGAGTTTACCCCCATGAAGTTCAGTATATCAGCAATAAGAGAGCAGTTAAAACATGTTTGAGATTCTAGTGTGATGATACAAACTGAAGCAGCTTGTTTAGTTTTTGCCTTTGAATTTCCTTGTGCAGATTTGCTGTCCTCACTGTTGGCAAAAAGGTGTATGGGATAAGGTGGATGCCATTTCCCATAGTTTATTAGAGTTTAGTTGAGTGACTGTGGTCTGTTTAGCTCAGAGTTTGGGTTTTTATATGTTAGTGGGAAACAGAGATTTTTTTTATTAAAAATTATTTTATTAAAAAAAAAGGCCTGGGAGATAGCACGGAGGTAAGGCGTTTGCCTTTCATGCAAAAGGTCATCGGTTTGAATCCCGGTGCCCCATATGGTCCCCCGTGCCTGCCAGGAGCAATTTCTGAGCATGGAGCCAGGAGTAACCCCTGACCACTGCCGGGTGTGACCCAAAAACCAAAAAAAAATTTATTTTATTAGCTTGCTTCACACATTTGCATACACCTCATTTTTTGTTTGCAATAAGTGTCGTTCAATCATTGCAAAATCATTGGAGTTTAGGCTTTCAGAGATGGAACTCAAATATATTAAAATAAACCTCCCAAGTGTCTTTGGAGGGTAATGGGATGAAAGTTAGAAACGTTCATTTTAAGGTGAGAAATTAAATTCTTCTAATTTTAGTATGGAAGCACTTCAGATCAGGATCAATTATGCGAAATAAGCAAACAAATCCATGGATTCTATCAGTTTATATTTCTAGTCCTACCTAGGAAAGGTCGATTTTTGTGAGGTGTGTGTGTATTTTAAGATCTTTAAATGGCACCTTATAGAACATTTTGGGGCACGCACAGTTAGCAATATTTGGGAGAACTCCTAGCTCTGTGCTAGGGTCACTCACTGCTATGCTTAGGAGACCTCAGTAATGGGATTGAACCTGGACCTCCTGTACAAGAAATCTGCCCTCTAGTGTATTCAACTCTCTCTCTGGCTTAATAATTATAAACATATGACAATTTGCTTTATATTGACTTCCATCTAAAACTCTATGATATTTTCTACTTCTTAAGCATTAAATATATGATTATTGATCAGTCTGATATGTTATTTTTGTTTATTTGTTCTTAAGTCACACCTGGCACTGTTAGAGGTCACTCCTGTTTCTGCAATCCAAAGGGAGACAGAAGAAAAACTTTAACACTTGGAAATTAAACGACCTACTACTGAACAATCAGTGAATCCAAGATGAAATCAAAGAGGAAATCAAAACTTTCCTGGAAACAAATCACAAAAAAGGCACAAACTATCAGAATCCATGGGACATAGCAAAGCAAAGAAGTACTGAGAGGAAAATTTATATCTTTGAAAGCACACATCAAGAAGGAAGAAGGGGCATAGCTGAATAACTTAACGATGCAGTTTATAAAATTAGAAAATGATCAACAATGCGAACCAAAAATAGGTAGACAGAAGGAAATAACAAAGCTTAGAGCAGAAATCAATGAAGTGGAAATCCGAAAAGCAATCCGAAAGATCAATGAAAGCAGAAGTTGGTTCTTTGAAAAATAAACAAGATTGATAGACCATTGGCAAAATTCACAAAGAGAGAAACTAGATAACCTGTATTAGAAATGAAAAGGGGGAGATCACTACAAATATTTCAGAGATTCAAAGGGTGATCAAAGACTACTTTGAGAAACTATGCCACGAAATATGAGAACCTGGAAGAAATGAATAAATTCTTGGACTCATAATCTTTCACGGTTGAACAAGAAAGATGTAGCATATCTAAACACTCCCATCACTATTGAGGAAATTAAAAGAGTAATAAAATGTCTAACCAAAAACAAAAGCCCAGGCTCAGAAGGATTCACTAATAAATTATGTCAAACCTTTCAAGAGGAACTACCACCAATCCTGGCCAGGCTCTTTCATGAAATTGAAAAAAAAGAAACTTCCAAACACTAAAACCAAACATATATGCTGCTAAAAAAGAAAATTATAGACCAATATCCCTGATGAACACAGATGCAAAGATCCTCAACAAATGTTGTTGTATAGAATCCAATGCCTCATCAAGATGGTCATTCACTATGATCAAGTAGGTTTCATCCAGGAATGCAAGGATGGTTTAACATCCATAAATCTATCAGCATAATATACAACATCAACAAAAAGAAAAATAAAAACCACAAGATTATATCAATAGATACAGATAAGGCATTTGATAAGGTCCAACACGCGTTCTTGATAAAAACAAAAACTCTCAGCAAGTTGGGAATGAAAGGAACCTTTCTCAATATAGTTAAGTCCATCTACTACAAGTCAATGGCAAATATTATCCTCAATGGAGAAAAACTAAAATCCTTTCCTCTAAATTTTGGTACAAGACAAGGCTGTCCCCTATCACTAATATTCAACATAGTACTGGAAGTATTTACTATAGTGATTAGGCAAGAAAAAGATATCAAGGGAATCCAGATAAGAAAGGAAGAAGTCAAGCTGTTTGCAGATGACATGATATTCAGAAAACTCTAAAGACTCTACCAAAAAGCTTCTAGAAATAATAGGTTCATATAGCAAGGTGGCAGGATATAAAATTAATACACAAAAATGAATGGTCTTTTTATATACTAATAATGATAGGGAGGAAATGGACATTAAGAAAGCAACCACATTCACATTAGTGTCATACAAATTTAAATATCTTGGAATCAACTTGACTACAGACGTGAAGGACCTATACAAAGAAAACTATAAAACCCCGCTCCAAGGAATAAGAGAGGACACACGGAAATTGAAACACATACCCTGCTCATGGATTGGCAGGATTAACATCATTAAAATGGCAATACTCCCCAAAGCATTGTACAGATATAATGCAATCCTTCTAAAGATACCCATGACATTCTTCAAAGAAGTGGATCAAACCATTCAGAAATTCATTTGGAACAATAAACATCCTCAAATAACTAATGCAATCTGTGGAAAAAGGGATATGGGAGGCATTACTTTCCTTAATTTTAAACTGTATTACAAAGCAATAGTTATAAAAAACAGCCTATATTGAAATAAAGACACATCAGTGGAATAGGCTTCAGTACTCAGAGAATTTTCCTCAAGCATACAATCATTTATTTTTTGATAAAGTGGCAAGAAATCCTAAAAGGAGCAAGGAAAGCCTCTTCAACAAATGATGTTGGCACAACTGGCTAGCCACTTGCAAAAAATCTATCTCAGACCACCAGCTAACATTAATTATGAAGATAAAATCCAAATGGATAAAAGACCTGATATCAGACCTGAAACCATAAGGTATATAAAACAACACGTAGGTAAAACACTCCATGACACTGAGGCTAAAAGCATCTTCAAGGAGAAAACAGCACTCTCCAAACAAGTGGAAGCAGAGATAAAGAGATAGGAACATATTAAGCTGAAAAACTTCTGCACCTCAAAGGAAATAGTGCCCAGGATACAAGAGCCACCCACTGAATGTGAGAAATTATTCACCCAATAACCATCAGATAGGGATTCATCTCCAAAATATACAAGGCACTGATAGAACTTTACAAGAAAACAACATCTAATCCCATCAAAAAAACGGGGAGAAGAAATGAACAGGCACTTTGCCAAAGAAGAAATACAAATGGCCAAATGACACATGAAAAAAATGCTCTGCATCCCTAATCATCAGGAGATGCAAATCAAAAAAACTATGAGGTACCATTTCACACCACAGAGATTGGTGCACATCACAAAGAATGAGAACAAGCAGTACATGTGGGGACGTGGAGAGAAAGAAACTTATTCACTGCAGGTGGGGATGCCGTCTAGTCCAATCTTTATGGAAAATGATATGGAGATTTCTCAAAAACTGGAAATTGAGCTCCCATATAATCCAGTTATACCACTCCTATGGATATACCTTAGGAATACAAAAATACAATTCAAATATCCCTTCCTCACACCTATATTCATTGCAGCTAGACTCTGGAAACACCAAAATGCCCTTTTACAGATGAATGGCTAAAGAAACTGTGGCATTTATACACAATGAAATATTATGCAGCTGTCAGGAAAGATGAAGTCATGAAATTTTACTATACATGGATGCATATGGAATCTGTTGTGCTGAGTGAAATAAGTCAGAGGGAGAGAGATAGACACAGAATAGTTTTAGTCATCTATGGAGTTTAAGAAAAATGAAAGGCACTTTTGGGTCACACTCGGCAGTGCTCAGGGGTTACTCCTGGCTCCATGCTCAGAAATTGCTCCTGGCAGGCACGGGGGACCATATGGGCCACCGGGATTCGAACTGATGATCTTTTGCATGAAAGGCAAATGCCTATGAAAGGCACTTTTGCAATAATTATTAGAGACAAAGAGATGAGGCTTGGAAGGTCCAGCTCATGATATGAACCTCACCACAAAGAGTGGTGAGTGCAGTGAGAGAAATGACCACACTGACATCTATCATAACAATGTGAATGAATGAGGGAAGTAGAAAGCCTGTCTCACATACAGGCAGGGGTGAGTGGGTGGGGTAGAGGGAGATTTGGCACATTAGTAATGACAATCTTGCACTGGTGAAAGTGGGTGTTCTTTGTATGACTGAATCCCTACTACAATCATATTTGTTATCAAGGTGTTTAAATAAAACTATTTTAAGAAAGATATTACTCCTTATATTCTTGTGGTATCATATGGGATTCCAGGAATCAAACCTAGGTTGATACTGTTTGAAACAAGAGCCTTATCTTCTTTACTATCTCTCTAGCCTCTGAGATGCTATATTTTTATATTTTAAATCCCGTTTGTTTTTGATAAATGCTATAAATACTAGTTCTAGATAAATACTTCTTTATTTCATATTTCCACAAGCAGGGATGTTCTGTGAGGATTTGTAAAGACTTTGGATCACTTTACAAACATTGTTCTTGCTCATTGTTGATAAAATTTTCATTTGGAAGAAGAGGCTGATATTAATTATTATAAGATTTGATATTTATCTTTAGTGTCCTTTAAAGAATACTTGAGACTGTTAAAGTGGAACCATCATATTTATTCAAAAACTATTTGATACCTTGGTTTCAAGGTTCTTAAACTGGAGGACCAATCAAAACACACACCTCTGTTCCCCAGTCCCAAATTTTTGATTAAATAGATTTCTGTGTGGTGGTATTAATTTGAATTTCTAACAACTTACTAGTTGAGGTAGATACTTCTGGTGCATGGAGCTATTGGTTTTGAGAATCACTGGAAATATTTTTAGGGTATTGTGGACAATTTCATAAAGAACCCCTGATCTATCTAAGAATGATAAAAGAACCCCTGATCTATCTAAGAATGATATATATTTATTAATTAATTTATTATTTTTGAGCATGATATTTTTAAACTTAATTTCTTGATGTTTTTAAAGCAATAGCTTATATGACTAAAGTAGTTCATGAAGTCACATAAAACAAGAATAAGTCAGTTTTTGTTTTTGTTTTTAGGACCAACCCAGTGACACTCAGGGGTAAATCCTTGCTATCCACACAGAAATTGCTCCAGGTGTGGGGGACCCTATGGAATGCTGAGGGATTGAACCACAGTCCATTCTAAATCAACAGCATTTCAGGCAATCACCCTACCACTGTGCTATAACTCCAGCTCCTACAATAAGTCAGTTTTACTCAAAGAGTGATGGTAGAGGGGAGCACCCTATGCTTTGATGAGATGTAACTGGTCATGTGACATCATGGTTTTAAGTAGTCAGCAAGGTCAGAATCTTGTGAAAATAGGTCCATCTTTGTTTTAGCTGAGAAATGTGTATCTTCAAAATATATTTTCTTTTGCTTGGAGAACAAGAATTTCTAGAGTAGTGTTCAGAGAATTCACATCCACTTCACAGGATCCCAGAATTGTTAGCATTTTATCAACATTATTGTTTTCATCATTTTCAATCGAAAAGACATCTGACAAGTGTATAGAATGTAAGACATTTTATGTATAGTAAACAGTTTCTCCTACCATTACCTCCTCACTATGGTGAGCAGCATTTTCTTTCTACCTAGAAAACTGATATTTATGATTGACTAGTGATATGTTTCTTATGTGATAGAGACAAGTACTGTAAAACTTTTGAAGACCAGAATGTTCTATTTAACAGATTTTCAAAACTACATATATTGTATTTTTACTCCTCATTATTTTTGTAGTAGACTTTTTTTTTTGGTAAAAACCTCAGGTATATCAAAGATACAGATATGGATCAAGGTATACTTAACATCTGGCTATAATAAATTTTTGTGTAATTTAATTATCATGTAACCCAGTCCTATTAGTGAAGTTAAAAAAGAACCTAAATTTTTAATAAAATTTTGCTCTAATTGATTTTCTTTTAAGGCATCCACAATGCTACACATAAACTATATTCACCAGGAGTCTGAAAAGTTTTAGCGAGGTTAAAATCCTTTGGAGTTTCATTACTATTTGAAATAATTTTCTTTGAACATTAAAAGAGAATGAATGTCTGATATCATGTTTTGGTAACGTTTTCTTGAGAAGTCAAATGATCAAGTTGTGACATATGTCTCTCAGGGTTGTTTGTTTTCAATAACAGCAATTTCTCAGGTAAAGGTTGAAACCTGAGTGTGGGTCAGCTTTATTATCCTAATATGTTGGAAGATGAATCTATCCATCTTTTAACAATACCCATTTCCATCGATAATCTTAAATTCTATCAAAATAAACATCAACTTGAATTGAAGTTGAGAAACTGTGATTCAAAAATTATTCTTAGCTGGGTTTTAACATGAATATATCAAATATATTTATTCCCTGTCTATATTAAGATTCTTTATTGCTTTATTTATAGTTTAAGAATTATATTTTAAGAATTTTAACGATATCCAACTTGATTTTTGCATTCATATTCTAGTTCATTTCTTCAAAGATACCAAAATGAGTGTTTGAGCATCAGGTCAACCTATATCTGGAAGGGAAAGAAAAACTTCTAATTTAATTACTTACCTTTGGTACGTAGCATCTTATTATTCCCATTTTATTGCTTACAAACTAAGATCCATTTGCCTAAGTACATAAATCCATAGTAGGTTAGAAATTCATGCAATTTTACCTTGGCTGCAGTACCCATGACTGTAAAATCAGTGAGTCTCAACCCTGACTGCACATTAGAGTCACTTGGGGAGCATTTGAAAAAATACCAGTGCTGGGCCCCACCCCACCCCATTAAGTCAGCATCTCTGGGGATAGGGACTGGGCAAGGATTTTTTTTTTAAAGCTCCCTAGTTGATTTTTGATTGTGCATCTGGGTTGAGAGCCACTGTTCAAAATCAAATACAAGTTTATCCTCAGTCTACTGGAAGCATTTTGCAGCCACATCTCTAGTCACAAATAACCACAAATAACAAATGAAAATGAATTATACATATAGAGAAAAAAAGAATCTGCGCTATGAATTCTCTACTGTAACCTGTTTAAAGAAAGAAATCACTTGACTGAGGCTTGAGAGCAAAACTCTGGCCAAGGTTTATCAGTATGAAAACCATGTCTGCTGGAGTCTTCCTCTGCCTTTTGCTTTAGAATAAGAACAATGTGAATTGAAATGCATAAAGTTAGCAAGTTTCTTACCTAACTTCTTCCCTGGTATCAGCTATAAAATAGTGATATTGGTAGGCTAGGGTGGTTAGAAAAAATAAATAGAAAATATACCAACATACTGAATTCATGAATTAAGAGTTTTAAGATAAAGAATTAATCTCAAAATTCCTGCTTTAGAGAAAATGACAAAACATAAAATTTATTTCTCTTTGCCTTTGCCTACATCTACCAAAGGAATAGATTACGTCCTATATCTGCAAGTATATTTGACATTTAAAAACCCTCTGCACATGACTTTTAAATTAATTGCTAGGATTATTTGTATATTCTTTAACATTGCAGATACTTGGAAATGAACTCCTCTTTACTTTCTTTCCCCTTCTTACTTTTCCTAAAAGATTATAATGCTAACATGATCCATTGTTACAAGACAACAGTAGTGGGAGAATATTTTTGGCAATTGGGTACCGTAACAGAAAGTTTAACTTTATGAATAGGGGCTGCAAACGTGGAATTATGTGTAAGATATAATTAGTGGACTCAAACAGTATTATTGGCTGGGATTTTATAAGTCTTTATATTTGTATCTGTCCATCTCCTACAAACTAAATACATAATTACTTCATGTATTTTAAAAAGATACTTATGTGTTTATTTACAAAACTCTCAAATATAATTTATTGGGACTGGAGAGGTGGCACAGAGTGGTAAGGCGTCTGCCCTGCGGTGCTAGCCTAAAATGGACCGTGGTTTGATCCCCCCTTTTCCCATATGGTCTCCCAAGCCAGGAACAATTTCTCAGAGCATAGCCAGGAGTAAGGCCTGTGGGTCACAGGATTTGCCAAACAAAACAAAGCAAAAACCCAAATATAATTTATCAATATAACTATTGATAATATATTACACTTGCACATTTTGATTGACTAATAAGTTTATATATTTTTAAAATTTGAAAGTACTTGTACAATTGCCATAGCTAGAAAAATAGCAAGTTACGGGGTCGCAGCAATAGCACAGTGGTAGGGGATTGCCTTGCAGCTGACCACGACAGACCTGGGTTCAATCCCCCGGCATCCCAAAATGTCCCTCAAACCAGGAGCGATTTCTGAGTGCATATATAGGAGTAACCCCTGAGCGTCACCAGTGTGGCCCAAAAACAAAAAAAAAAGAAAGAAAGAAAGAAAGAAAGAAAGAAAGAAAGAAAGAAAGAAAGAAAGAAAGAAAGAAAGAAAGAAAGAAAGAAAGAAAGGAAGAAAGAAAAATAACAAATTATACTGAATTTATTTTTAAGTTTTATGTTTATATATGTGTGCAGTTTGCACATAAATATTTTTATTTTTTTTATTTTGTTTCTTTTTAAAAAATTGATTTCAGAATCTGTAGACTCTCCAGTCACAATGGATAGTTCAAACTCTCCCATCTTTTTTTTCATTTTAGGATACTTAACATGCATATCTTTTTCTCTTCTTCTTCATTGGCGGTTTCAGCCACTTTAAAAACATGTCTACTATGGAATGGGAAGAATGTATTTTTAAAAATAAATTAAGTTGTTGCATAATGTTTTTATTTAAAGAAAGTCATTTCCATTTTTATATTTTCAATATTTGTACAAATAGAAATGCTTAAATAGGCTAATTTTGATTATTTGATTGATGCCCTCCTATATTCTATAATCTTAACATTTGGAATTTAAATGACCTGGGTAGTGTCCTTTTTGAATAGGCATAGTCAAAATCATTTTTTTTTAGTATTAGAACTTGCTTTTTTGTGTGTGACTATAATAATGTCTTTAGTCTGAGTATCTTATATACAATAATTAAACCAATTTCCCCTCAAAGAAAAACATAAAAAAGTTCCAAACTTCACTAAGAGTCACTCCATGTGCTATTCTCTTCTGTTTGTTCCATTTCCAAGGCTGTATCTATGAATCTTCATTTTGATTAACAGCCTTTCTTAGGAAGTGTAAGGCAGTAACTAAGATGCTAAACTTTCTGCAGTGTATGCTAAGTGAGTCATAACAGTGTGAATGAATCAATTTCTGCAAGTATTCCCAACCTTTTAAACATGTAGCATGCCAAGTCTTTGTTGGATTATATTCAATTATATAGGCATATATACATACATATGTATGTACATATATAAATATATAAAACACCTTTCTCCATAGCACCTCTTTTCACACAATCCACAAGTATGCAAGCCCTTTTTATTTTAGCTTTATTTTACTTCCAAAATAGTGTTTTAAAGAAGCAACTATATTACTTTCCCCCTACATTTAAATGTGTCAAATTTGCATCTTTCATTTTTGTCTTTGATATTACTATTGGGGTTCATCTTAATAATCCTATTTTTTTTAATTGTCAGAAATAAGGAATACCGAGTTTGGCTCACTTCAGTTGGTGCACAAATATGTGTTCTTGATTCAGCTGAAGAAAAATCAGTTTATCAAAAATGAAAGGCATATGTCTTTTTTGAATATCTATTATGAGCTGAAGGAGAAAAATAGCAACACATTATTTTACATTTATTATGTTTTTTTGGGAGGGCCACACCCGGTGACGCTCAGGGGTTACTCCTGGCTATTTGTTCAGAAGTCACTCCTGGCAGGCACGGGGGACCATATGGGGAACCGGGGGATCGAACCTCAGTCCGTCCTAGGTTAGCGCATGCACCTTACCTCCAGCGCCACCGCCCGGCCCCCCATTTATTATGTTTTTAGGTGAAGTGACTAATATCTTTTTGTTTCATTTTGTTTCTGAGCCTTATACAGCCATGGGGGGCAGATATTGATCCTAGTTCTACTTTCTGAGGTCGTTCCTTGTGTAGCTCTGGAAGCCTTATGAACTGTCTTAGATTGAACCTGGGTTGGCTGCATGCAAGGCAAGTGCCCTGTCCAGTTTTAACTCTCCAGTCTCAAATGCTACTCAAGTTTTAAATACATTGCTATAAATGTTGAGAGTTCATTTTTAAAACAAACCCAACTTCATTTCCAAAGGAAAAAAGAAATTTAAAAATCAGGAAATTTGGTGCCTCTATTTTAGTATTAATACTCTATGTTTCCTTATATTCAGATGAGCAGTGATATTCTCCTTACTTTTGGAAGTCCATTTGAATATAGATATCATTGTTTCCCACAAAATTTGGTTATTTTATCTGTGAAAGAAGTATATTGTAGTTAAAACATTTTAAGCATAAATTTATTATCTCTATCTCTCTTCCCCTAACCAAACACACCATATATCCAATTATATATCCTGTTTCTCCCTTAGTGGCCTTCCCATAATCCAGCCATCAAGGCAAAAAAAAAAGCTTAATATAGGGAAATTAGGAATCACTCATAAATATAATTCAAAGACAGTTTGCATTTACCAAAGCTATGACTAACCCACCTACATCTGACTCCTTTTATGAATATCTTCCCTTCCACCATACTTGACATACATCCATAATTGTTTCTTCTCAGATGCTTTCTTCTTTATGCTTTGAACTTAAGAGTCAACAGAACTATAATTTAGTCCCCATTCTAATACTTTTTCCTGGTAAATTATTTGATCTTTTGTGTATTGGCTTATTCACTTACATAAAGATCAACTTAGCTCTTAATTTAAAATGAGATGCTGCATTTTTAAAGCTTTCCATAATTACAATTACATAATTTTTCCCATAATTTTCACCTATAAGGAGACCACCCACAGAGATATTTTGCACTCTCTATTCAATGAAACATTTTTTATTGTATCAGCTTTTTGGCATTTATCATAATGACACTTAAATTATAAGGCATTATTTTCTTTGAGCACATCTTCATAATAAGAATTTAGGCATCTTGAGTGTAGCTACCATTTCTTAACCATTTTACACAATGACTCACATAAGAAGCCTCCTATAGAAGTTTGTAAATTATTGTGGGATTTTTTTTTTGGTGTGTGTACAAAACAATATAGTCTTTCTTGATACTTATTTAGAAAAATGTGAGAGGATAGATAGAAAGAAGTACATGTCTAAGAGAGAGAACAAGCAAAGAAACAGACAAATAAGTGAGATATTGTTCAAGGAGAACACGGGCATGGAGTGTGAACCTAATTATTGTGTTTTTTTAATGGCAATTTGCATCTGGACTATTAAGAACTGAAAGGAAAGAAACTTTCAAGCTTAGATGCTTGCAATTTAAAACTCCAAGTAACTTTAGCTTTATGGTTTAAAAAGGAACAGCAGCTTATTGTAATACATAATGAATAGTGATCACTGGAAAGGAAACTTCTTATGGAGGTGAAGGACAAATAATCTAAATACGTTTTCGAAATTAAAGATTCTGGTGTCAAAATAGCACCCAGATCGTTTCCAAAAGTCACTTCTTAACTATTTGCTTCTTTTCTGCAATGCATTATGCAAGTCATTCATTTCAAAACATTATCAATTTCCTTAACAACTTTGAGTTTTTATTATATACACTTTTCTTAAGACTGGACTGTCTGATTTGAATATTATATCAAAGCAATTTGAATCAGTAGGCTAATTAAAAAATCAATATCAGGGTTACTATTTTTTTATTTTATAGCAGCTGGAGTTTATTTTTCAAGTGTATTCCTTTATGCTTTAATGGTATTTATAGAGCACACTTCCTAGCAAGTCCGACTTTCATGTTTCACCCCATACATTCAGCTTTTACAAGTGACTGTTGAACACCAGCCAAGATGATTCACTTTTTTTAAACACAAGAAGGAAAATTTTCAATATGGTTCTATCTGAGCTATCTGTTTCCTGCTACTGGTCTAAATACCAGTGACATATAAGATAGTAAGCATTCATTGAATACTAAAAGATAAGTAGCTCAGGACAGTTTAAAAACATGAAACTTGAGACCATCCTAAAAAAATCAAGTGGATCATTACACAATAAACTGAATTTATAGTTCTCTCTTCTTAACCTCCCACCTCTCACTTTAAATGGCAAAGATGGGGATAAAAAGATACTGTGAAAACCGTTTTAGAATGATTCACTTAGTTTAGCTATTTCCATATAATTTATGTTTATTTCCTTTTAAAACAATGCATGTTTTATGTATGTTCCTGAGCTAAAGCTTAGAAGATGTGAAAAGATAAGATTTTGGGAATGTCATCGACAGGCAAGCATTTCTGTCAAACACAGTGAAGCTGGAAAAACTGAAATTGAAACAAAGAACACCTGCTACTTTAACTCATTTAAAAAATGAATGTTCTTTATGTGCTGACTGGGAATATTATATTTTCAGAGAAGAAAAAGTGCTCATCTAAATTGGAGAAGGTGTAATGATTCACTGTACAATAGTATGAAATCAGAAATATTTTAGATTGGGTATTTCAGTTTGTGGTGAGGTAGATATTTTGTATAAAAACAGTTTTACTCATCAGGTGGTGACTATATCTCACAAATTGCAGTAAAGAATAAAACCAGCTTGTCACTAAAGAATTTTTTTATTGACATCTTTAGCTTGTCTTCATGCCAGTAATTAAATTGCTAATTATGTGTTTCTGTTACTGTGGTCATGCTTTTATTACATAATTGTTTCAAGTTTTGCTCAGATTACTAGCAATATTTATTTAACCTTTTTGTGTATCAGATAAAATTAAATATATAAAAGCTTTGGAATGAGTTCATTGACTGTTTTGATTAGCAAAATCAAAGGAATTTTAACCTTTCTTACAGTTACATGGGCTGGGTCATATTTTCAATGAGATTGCTGATAATTATTAATTTCAGCAATAGCAATCATTGAAAGACCAATTGAATAAGGGTGTAAATATAAGATATTTTTTAAAAAATATATGTGATGTCTAATTCTAAACAAAATGTATGTTGTGGCATTTGGAAATTAAATTAATAATTTGATCTTTGTTATATGTCTGTATTTAAAATCTTTTATTATTAAAAGGTGGATAATTCAGTTACCAAGTTTCCCTTTCCCTTTTGAAAATAGATATAACTTTTGTCAGTATTTTAATGTATTCATGATTTTTCTTCATTCCTTCATTTTATGAAAACCATAAGAGACATTTCTCAGTGAACAGTGCCTCTTTATTTTATTTTGAAATATTTGTATATTTATTTCATTAAATGAGATAATGCTTTTTCTTATTAACATAATTTCCAGTACATTAAACATATTTCTCCGCAGACAGAAGAGAGGAATCAAATTAAATGACAGTTAAATCATTTGCAGCAATTTCAACTGTTAAAAGAAATAAGTGTCTCTGTTTTCTTTGTGATCATAAGATGTGCTGTAAAGGGAAATAAAACGCTAAAGAAAGAAAGGAAAACATAAAGAAATAATGACTGAATTATTGCAGTAATACCATTGAGAGAAGAAAAATTCACTACGAATAAAAGAGAAAATAATATAGTGGATTGGAAAGTTACCAAAATTCATTTCTTATTGATGACTTCAGTGAAAGTCTAATACTATGTAAACTGATGAAAAAAAATCAATGCAATAAACCATGAGTGATGAAAGTTGAAATAAATACTTTGTGTTTGGACAATCATTATTCTAAATGTCTCTAATTTTTTTAATTATTTATGCCCTTATGTTTAGAACAAAAGAAAGATTATTGCTTGGTCGACTTAAAATGCATGTAAAAACATTTTTCTAGTACCCTATGTTTAATAATAAAAATTGAAGAGCTTATGCTGCATTAACATGCCCTGAGATGGACTTTACTTTTAAAACGATTGCTGGAAAATGACACCAGTGCATTTATATGACATGTTTTTACTCTACCAATGATAATCTTTTTTCCAAAAGGGACAACTTTTGGACTAGATAAGAACAAGACAATATCTACTATGCATGTGATTATATATACATACATATATTAAATTATATGATTATATATGCCTATATACACAAGTATATAATATATACATAAAATGTGTACATATATATGCACAGTGTGCTAGTAAATATCCAGAGGGAACAGTGTTGACAAATTTTGACAAAATTCAGCATTGCAGCACAGAACTACATATGCATTTATATGTATATATATATATATGTGTATTTATGCTTAGACATAAATGTGCTCAGATTAGATCATACCGTTTATCTGGATCTTTATATTTGCAGGTGGGTTTATCTACTCATTTTCTCTTTTCATCTGTCATTTAAAAAATAGTAATTAATATAATCAGTTCAGTCAGAAGGCAGTCAATTCAGTTTGAGAAAAAAAAGCAATGGAATAATTTCTACTGAATTGATTCTAACTGAATTAATCCAATGCAGTAGAACCTGAACATTCCTCAGACTCCATTATTCCTTCCTATTGTCCAGTTAGTGGCACCCTAACCTTGCATGCTCTTTCTCTTTTCCCTATATTCCCTTTCCATTCCTTTTGACTCTTGCCCCCACATGAAAGGAAGTCTTTTCCTTCTTCCCATTCACTGTCCTTTATCCTTTTTCACCACACTCATTTTGCTTTCCTTGCCCCACTGGGGAAAAATATTCTATAGCTGATTTTTTTTAAAATTTTGGTTTTAGGGCCACACCTGGTGATGTTCAGGGGTTACTTCTGGCTATGCGCTCAGAAATAACTCCTAACTTGAGGGACCATATGGGACGCCAAGGGATCGAACTGTGGTCCGTAGTAGGCCAGCGCGAGCACCACTGCTCCGACCTCTATAGCTGATATTTTTTTCTCTCTTTCTCTTTTTAAAAAAATTGAATTACAGAAAAATGAAACTATTAGTTTGCTGAAAACACCTGGTACTTTTCTAGAATGTGATTCTTACCAAGTAATATATAATTTTTAAATCTTAACTTTTAGAAAGTTTCCTATACCAAAGGTATTCCAGTTCCCCTTTAGTGCAAACTCTCAAACCATCTCTGTGATTATGCCACTGAACATCCTTCTAGGAATGTATAGGTGCCATAAGGCTTCCTATCTGAGACTGGAAAAATGATAGTGCTAATATGGGTGCATATGCTAAGACTGTGTTAAAGTTCAGAGATCCTTTCGTGTGTTCACTTATGAAACATTTCCTCTTAGCTTTCACTCAGAAGGCATAGCATAAGGTAAAAGTGCAGGCCACTTGTAAAAGATTTTGAATTATGCATTAGCTAACAATGCCCCAGAATGCAAGTTTATGTCAATATATAACTAAGCTGGTAAGAGGAAAGAGGTCCCTTTACCTGTGTGGAGGGCAACTCATAGGGAGAGAACTAGAGGGAACCTAAATGAAGGGTGAAAGGAAGTTCATGTTCTTTTGTCTTACTCTGTTAAAGAAGCAGGAAGAGTAAGTTAATATTGAAATTATTGTCTTATACTTAATTGGTCTTAAATTGATTTAGCCAAGATAAGACTATCTCCAGTGTAGGCCCTGTGTGTATCAAGGTTTGCATTAATGGTGGAGTTAGCCCTTCTGTGGAGCCTTCTGCAAAGAAATTCTGTCTAGGGGGAATTTGTGTGAAGCCTTTAATGATGCCTACAAATTATTTTTTAAAGCCAAGACTTTTTATGATTAAATTCGGCAAAATACACATTAAAGACTCACAGTTCTGTTTCACTGTGATTCTGTTTTGAGTACCGTGTAGTAGAAAAGCAGAAGTTAAGCCAGTGGAAGAAATAGAGGATTAAAAGAATGCTAGAAATGATCTCTTTAGCTCATAATAATACAGCATTATCCAATGTTGGTGAAGATGATTCTTAATCATTGCATGACTTCTCCTGCTTAAATAAATTGCATCAATAATTATGACCATCTTCTGCTTTGAGAAATGAACATACTTGCTACAAAATGAAAAAGAGTTGTATTCCTTGAGGAAATGAAAAGCATTTGGGGGTTGGGGATTCTAGAGTTGAACAACCAAGCCTCTGTCTATTTTTCTTTAACAAGAAATTTTATGGGCATTTCATCATTTTCTTAACCTTACACAATTTGCAAGCCCTGATTTTGCATTTAGAAGCTTATGCTTAGATTCTTAACAACGTCACGTGCATTTGTTCATGCAGGCTCTATACCTTCACATGCGTGTACACACCAACAAATTAGGGAACTTGGAAAACATCCTTTTCCTCAGAGAGTCATATCAAACACTGTGTAAATTAAATAATTTTCAGAGTGTGGGGAATAAAGCTTTTATAGCGTATCTGGAGGTTATCATCCCTCGGGAAATTTCTGCCATTTAGTCCAATCTGTGCATGCCAATGAGACACACAGACATGAATACACAAGCTACTAGATAGATTTTATTTTATGTTGAAATTGTATGTATTTTTTGTATTATTTGCCATTTTGTCTTCATGTTAGTCCAAAAGTGATGGCAAAAGTCTATTGAAGGGTTCAGGTCATTAAGATCCAAACAGAAGAGAGAGGTTTCTAATAAAACCTAAGGGAAGGCTGTTCCTTACTATTTTTAAAACCATTATCTACAACTCCTAGAAGAGTTGACTATGAACCTAATGCCTTCCATCTCTGGCAAGTGTTTGGTTTTGTTCCCAGCCCACTGATGACAAATCTTTGCTATGAAGAGGTAATGTGAGTGGGTGGGTAACTGAAACTATTTGTGCTACCCAAACAATATCTAACCTGAATTGACATGAAGCAGAAGCTTTCTAGTAATATCTTTGTGCCATTTTTATACTTAATTCATTTACATAAAATGTAATATATTGTTATTCTCATCTAGCTTCAAAGAAGAGGTCAATTATAATAGAGATGGTAAATAAAATATGAAGAGGAGGAATAGGAAAAGGGGAGAAAAAATTTGCCTATGAATAGGAAATATAAAAAGTTTTAAAAATTTCCGTTTTAACAAACAGCCTAGCAAATTTTCTGGCTAAATATACAGAGAAGGCCACGAAAGCTCAGTGAACAAAAACACTAACACAGAAGGCTCAATTAGCACCAACAAACTCAATAAATCTTCAAACAGTGACTTTAGTGACACAGTTATAAGATATAACAATGATCACAAATTGACTTACTTGATATATTTTAATTCATCTATTTGTATTGATCTATTCTTTAATTGATCTACTTCTTTGATAATTTAATTTACCATTTTTTTGTTAAAGGAAATATAAAAATTTGTGCCTGCTTAATACTGTTCATAGACAAGAGAGACCAGACCATGATAGGAAGTCTGCCACAAATAGCAGGGGAGTGCATTTAGGACAGAGACGGGTCCACTATAACAATGATAGTTGGAAATGCTCACTCTGGACAAGAACTGGATGCTGAAAGGACATAAAATGATTTGCATGATAACCATTAAGTAAGCCATAGTGTCTGAAAGAAAAATAAAAAGGAGGAAAGAAACAGAAAGACAGACAGAGAAAAATGTCAGCCCCAGAGGCAGGTGAGGTGGAGACTAGGGGTAAACAGGACATTGGTGGCTGGGAATATGCACTGGTGAAGGGTTTTGCACATTGTATCATTGAAATTCATTGAA
>PVKC010000948.1:0-56240 GCA_004027635.1 Crocidura indochinensis | reverse complement strand
TTCTTCTTCCTTCCATCATCTGACCTGCAAAGGCTAGAGTGACAGATCATGCAAATGCTGCAGTCCCTTAGGTCTGGGAGAGGGTGGATGCTAGACCGTGAGTTCATGTTAATGATGAGCCCAGTGCAAATCCCAGCCGCCGCCGCCACCCCCTGCACACAGAAGCGCTCTGAGTCAGCATCAAATGCTTTGCCTCGCCCCTCGCGGGGTGTCTGTGAGCCCGTGTGCGCGCGCGCGTGTGCTCGGGCCTCCGTGTCTAGCCGAGGGGAGGGGGTGGCGTGTGAGTGCGTGGAGGGTAAAAGCCAGTCAGTCAGTGAGAAGCAAAGGTACGTTGGAGAGCAACTAAAAATCTGACTGATTTCCATCTTTGGAGCATCAGATGTATTCCCTAAGGAGGATGGGTCTCCGTGATGGGGGTGGTATAATTATGTTAATGTCATATTTATGGAGGGGTGAGATTTTTCATTCTAATAATTGGTTGAATGCTATGGTCAAAAATAGGGGAAAGCCATATTCAGTTTTAAGGAAAAGCATGGACTGTTATAGCTTTAATTTATTTTTTTTGAGGGGGGACTGCTGCTTTGGGGGTTTGATTTAAGAAAAAAAAACTATTGACTATTTTTAAGCCATAACTTATTTAGTATGGAAAAATCAAATGATAAACAGAAAGAGATCTTATATAATGATGCATTACATCATGGAGCAGAATATTTTAAAAAAAAGTCTTGCAAGGCAAAGAGAAAAAGCTGCACAGTGGGTTGGAGGGGCAGTGGTTGAAAAAAGGGGTGTGGTACTAGGGTGGAGGAGGGGGGCAGTTAGCAAATATTTTGTTCAGCATAGCTTTCCTTGCAGCTGACTTGAAAATGGACGATTCACCTGTTCTACAGGAAAACATTCTAATTCTTTGCGTTTTGTGTGTTGTTGTGTTTTTTTTTTCTTTTTCTTCTTCTTCTTCTTCCTCCTCTTTTCCCTTTTAAGATCAACCACTTCAGAAGAACCAGATATTCCACTTCTGTGACCAGGACTTTTATGTTGTGGCTGGTCTGATTGTTTTACCCTGCTTTCTCTGATATTAAATCTTGGATCATTCCTAAAGTACAAATTCTGTTCTTGAACCACAACCAAGGCTAAAAGATCGGAGGAGATTCAGTGAATATACAGGATTGGGATTGTATATTTTCAAAAAGTATTGAGCTTTCTAATGCAATTATTAAGAAAGACAATCCTTTTTTTTTTCTTCCGATGTTTCCAGAATTTTAAGTTACATGTTTATTAAGTGGCATTGCTCAAATAGCTACAGAGTATGCATGGAAATACTTTGCTGCCTGAATAGTTTGGAGATACAAAGAGAAAAAGCAAGCTTCAGAGGTATTAAATTATGACATGCAAAATAAAAGTTTTTGTTTTATACTTAGATGCAACAGTATATATTTAAATCATATTAAATTGTTTTATGTCCTGGGCCCACCTAAACAGTTGTGCTGTATAAAAGTGTATCGGAAAGCAAAATTTCAATTAAGGTCCCATCATAATCATTCGTTAATGTAATAGAGGCTACCATGTTGCTGTACATATCTGTTAAAAACAGTTTAGCGCATTTTTAATCTCTTTGGATCTAATGAAATTACTCACGTATTCATTGTCTGCATTGTTTCTCATATTCATTATTTAAGGTCTTGGTTAGTCTATAAATGGTCTTGGTAAATATTCAGCTTATCCTGTTTAAGATATCATATATTTTTACGTATGTATTTTACTTAGTTTTAGAGGGAAAAAGTTTATCAGAAGTCATCTGTAATTTTTAAGATAATCTGATTACTGGAAGAAGAATTCTACTGCATGAAACCAGACTTTTCCTAGTCCCTGAGACCCTAACTTGTGAGGTATTTTAGTAACATCACAAGTCAGGCTCTTGGGACCTAGGCGGAGGGGAACCAGCAGCTCTGGACCTTACTGATTGTCTGCAGTTACCACCAGAACAAAAGAACATACATAGATTCTGCCTAAGAGAAAAGAACAATGATCTTCTTTATAATCAGCAATATTTTCATCATAGCCCACCCCCAAAATAATATTTTCAGAAGCTATTACAGAGTTGCACTGAAATAGCATGTATATTCTATTTTAATAATTATTAAAAAAAAAACAGGAACTGTAAGAAGCAAAACTTAAGCACAAGTGTCTTTGGTATTTTTTTAAATGGTTAGTCTTGTGAAAGTATACTTCTTAAGTTAATAATAAATATGTTTAATATTTATACAGTTGTTTATGTGCATATCAATATATACATTGGCTATTTAAGTAAATTCTATATGCCTCCACTTAACTATGGCTCAGAATATGTACATATATGACTATAAGCATCCTTGAGGCCTAGCAATAATATGATTTGCAATCTTCTTAGTGACCCTATTTGATTTTACTATTGATATAAAAAGATTGCTGTTGATATGTGTTTTTTATTGTTAATGTTTTTCCTATTCTTTTAACAAGACAAAGTACTTTATATATGTTCTTATAAAGAGGCATATTAGTTCAAGAGTGGGACATGTTATTTAAACATGTTAAATAAATAACAAATAGATGGTACTTTTTAACTTTTACATTTTACTTTGCATATGTCATGAGACAGAAATGAGTATATATTGGTGGTGAGATGAGTATATATTGTTTATCAAGTTAGACTACTCTGACTCACTTATTAGGTATGAATATGAAGTACATTTTCAGTGTTATAAGAATGTTAGTTTTGTAAGTGGCACTCCTTTCATTAAAAGTGATTTTACGTATTAGAACATCATTGCCAAAAAAATTTAAAAAAAGAACAGTATTGCCATTGTTATGCCACAGGAATATTTGGAATAGAACCAGTATAAAAGTATTTAAATATTTTGTTTCAAATATTATTATCCAATATGGAGGTAAGAGGCATTTTATAATAAAAGAAACAAAATGATTTCTTTTTAAGTTATATGACTTTATATGCACTATAAATTGGCATGTGTATTCTGCATTATTAAAATAAAATTATCAAAGTATTTAGGATACTATATGGAGCCTTTGTTCACATTTTTGTTGCATTTGTTTTAGCTTTATTTTAATTACAAATCACCACAAGTGATATTGCTTTGAAGAAAAATCTATATAAAGATCATATAAAGATTATTCTCTTGTTTAATGCACAAATGATGTGTTTTAGGATGTATTCACATTATACCTCTATAATCTGATTTAATAATATTCTATTTTATTTATCAAGAATTGGAATACTTAATTGTATGTGTATAAGAATGTATGCTGTATTTTATAAAGTTCAAGTGAATGGGTGTAAACAGTAACATTGTAGTATTCATT
This sequence comes from Crocidura indochinensis, assembly GCA_004027635.1. Classification (NCBI taxonomy): domain Eukaryota; kingdom Metazoa; phylum Chordata; class Mammalia; order Eulipotyphla; family Soricidae; genus Crocidura; species Crocidura indochinensis. The sequence continues at coordinate 52,886 of PVKC010000948.1, read as the reverse complement.
TGTTATTTATTTTAACCTTATTCTTATTGTAATTGAATATTATAATAGTATAAACTTCTTACTAGAAATATCTATGTGTGTGTGACTACAAATGCACAGCAACTTGATTCCAGTCAATAGCACCATTTACACAATGAATCAGAAACTCCTTATAGAATGCAATTTCACACCTAAGTGTGATGAGATACCTTTTTTTTAACATAGTAATAGTATATTAAAGATATTCTATCAATTGAGTTCCAAAAAATATAAAAGATAAGATGTGTATTGACTATCCTGTTAACAGAAAAAGCTATTCTTTCAATGCCAGATTTTACTGAAGGAAGGGCACAAGTACAGATTTGAAAATGCAATGATGTTTATCTTCCCCACAAACATATTTAAAGATGTATTATTTACCAATTTTGTGCATTTTTGAGCTTCTCTGCCTTACTCCCAGTATCTGAACTGTCTTTTCTGAGATCATCCCTGAGAAAGCTTTTCTTTTGCACCATAAAGGTGAGTAGTCATTTATGTGGGTGACTTTTGTTTATATAAAGTACTTTGTGCTGTATATGAATATATCGATGCACTTTTCCTGCATTTATAGCCTACTGTCACCAGATAATATTGTTTAGGGTCTGTCAAATATGATTTAGAAAATAAAACCGTACTAAGCTTAAAATAAATGGAGAGATCTACAACAAAGAGTGAGAAAATGATGTGTGTTGCATACCAAAAAAGCAGTGATATTAACAATTCGATGGCTTCCTGGTTGGGAGACCAGGCTGAGCCAGACGCATATATTAAAGGCTGTCTGCTGTCGATGCAAGCTTGCTCAATGCGGTGGAAATGAGGAATCACCTCTTTCCTGACACTAGTTTATTTTACATTTTCATTTTGAAATAGCAAATCACTGTTTTACATAAATATACTAAGTCCTGCTTTGATTTTTTTTCCTTCTCATATGATTTACTAATCTATTGTGAACTTTCAATTCCTTTAAAATATACATATTGTCACTCACCTTAAACATCTATCAGAGCCTGAAAGGATGTATAAATTTTCCCTTTGTCTCTTTTGCATTGCTCTGTGAGTATTATGATATGAATTTTTTGAAACTTCTAATCTCTTTAAGAAGACATCAGTTTTCTAGCATGCTTTTTTCTTAAAGCCTTTTAGGATCCATGAAAATCACCACTTCTGGAATATTGCCAAATCTATATGTGATTATATTTCATTTCAAGGTTTATAGGATCAATATCTTTCTTAGTGTAAAAGTCCTTAACACTTCAGTAGTCCAATAGCTTTAGAAGAGGTGTAGCAAAATCCCTAAGTATTTGAAGCATTAGATTACAATAATAATGTCTAGAAGAGGAATGTGTGTCTCAGGAGGATTTCAGTACAATTAATTAGTAATTAAATTGTAAAGGTATATACTACCTTAAATTCCTCCTCAAATGGCTATGCTAGTACACATGTCTAGGCCAGATCTGATTCATCTGATAAAAATGTAAATGGTATTACAGGCTGTCATGTTTGACTGAGTTTTGAGAAAAGCAGTACATAAAGGGTTAGCTAACGCCCAAATTTTTCTCCCATGTACTCTTGCAGTGCAGCCTACATTTTGATAGGCAGAAAATGCAGGCATCATTTTGAGTACTTGGATTCTTTTGTTTAATATCTTACTAGACTTTTGACTTAGCATTCTTAATACACTGCTCCTTAAGACTGTGCTTGCAAAGAAAAAACAAAGTTTATAAAAGACAGAACTTTTCTAAATTCTGGGACTATTGTAAGCATTTCCAAAGCAGACATTTTGATGTATTTCTGAAAATTAATAATTAGTATGCAGAAACCTAGGTGCTGATAGGAACTCTGTTGGCTTCATATTTAGTTCATTCATATCTTTGAATGAACAAACACACTGAGGTGTCTATTTTTATTCCATATATTCTCCACTTTAAAAAGTCTCTATATACAAAATAAAAATTAATATATCACCCTAAAACTATTCACACATTTTTCTCAATGAGCTAGTTCATGTTTCATTGAATGTTTATTTCCCCATCTCATTTTTATTTCCCTAGATTAAATGTTTTTTATCATTTAAAGTTTATGGCTAGCCAGTAATATTATTCTGTATAAAATATTTTACTGGTGGAGCTTAAAAGAAAGTTCAATTTGAAGATAATAGAAATGAAGTAAATATAATATTAAGTAGTTAGGTTTTTATATGACCAATCAGCTAATTCCAGATATACCTTATGGATAATATTAAAGTCAACAATTATCTTACAGTAAAATAAGAATTGTTGGTAAAGGTAATTTGACTTAGTTTTTTACCTTAAAAATTTCTAAATAAGCAATGTTTAAATGACTGTGAGATATATGTTGTCCAACTGAATAACAACGATAATAATAATAATAATGCCTATGTATCACCTCGACCTTATAAGTGTATGTTTGATTTTATTGTGTGTAGGTAGATTTAACCATAACTCTTTTTCTAAAAAGTTTCTCCCTCTCTCTCTGTTGTTAGGTCTGATGATTTGTGAAACCTGTGACTATTCTATGGATTCATCTTTCCTTGATTTTTGAATTAAGTTTCTCTAGGCCATGAATGAACAGCCCTATTTTATACATTCAAATTGGTAGGTCTTACTGAAACTCTATATTTATCTGTAGATTTTAAGAAATTAGAATTTAAATGTTTATAGCGTTTTTAATTTTCAAATATCTTTATGAGATTTGGGTAGTACTAAAAGTAGCCAATGGAAAAATTGGTGTTAAATTTTTTAAAATGTTGTTTTTTTGTCATATTAGAGTTCTTAGTTATTGTTGTGTTACCCATCATCCTAAAATTTAGCCTGTGCAATTGTAAACCTTGCTGAGATTTCTACATTAGACAACCTTTTTTTGTTGTTGTTGGGGGATTACACCACAGTTGGTTCCTCTCACTTTTCTCTGTCTTCCTGCCCCCCTCCACCCAACATGGAGCCTTTTCAACTTCTTCAAAGAAACGGGGGTTGGGGGATGTAGACTCTTTATTAATGGCAGAAAACAAACTGGCTGCTGGACTTCCGAGGCAGCCTTCTAATAATAAAGCAGGGTAGGCCTTACAACAAAGAATTCTTGAATGTACTAAATATATAGGGAAGCCTATTTAAATTCACCAGAGGGGCTTAGAAGACAAGCAGCAGAAAGTTTAGAATTCAATTCAAGCCATGCCAGAAAATGAAAATGTACTTAAAAAAGGATTTCTGAAACAATTGTTCAAAGACATGTCAACTTTTAAGGTTCTTTCTACAATAATGAAATTTGTACTCTAAGTTCTGTGGTGACTTTTTCAATTAGAGAAGAGAAAAAAATGATTAACAGGATCTCAAAAGAGCTGCATCTCATATTCAAAGGAAATGTGTTTTCTTTCCATAGGGTGTGCTCAAGTAAGGACCACCTAGTACACAGACTAAAATCACCCAAATTCATACATAAGACCAGGAGATGAAGTATTTTCCCTTCATTTGGACATATCATAACAGGTGTATTCTTCCTACTTTGAAAACTATTCATATATCCTTTCTAGTTTATCTCCTTTCTATCATTCTATGAATTATAATAATTTTTAAATGAATGGAAAAAACATTTAGAAAATAAATTTCCAAAAATATACAGCCCCTTCACCAGTGCAACCATCCTGCCACCAATGGTCCCCATTACTGAAACTTAACTACAAACATGCTTATAACCATAGTGCTTAAATAAAGATATTATTTAAGAAAGTAAAGTAGCCCAAATAGAAGTTAAAAAATTGAAATGAAAAGACTATTCATAAACTTGGTAAATAGGGCAGGTTTTTGATGACATAGTGCTGGTGAATTTGTTAAGATATAGTAATATTTTAGTTAGAAAAACTTGAAACATAATGATACATTATTTCAATATAAAATCTAGTAAAGTGATCAAATTTGAAAAAAAAACAAAGGTTTATTAAATAATAATAGTTCTGATGACAAATTTTTGAAAAATCAAAAATATTCCTAATTTACTTAGTTTAGAAAACACTCTAAAACATTGTCTATAATTGGTGTGAGTCTAGAAGCAGTACCAACATCTATGAAAAATTTTTATTAATCCTAATATTGAGAATAAATGTACATTTATAATGTTTATTTAAGTCTAGTTCAACCTTGACTAAGAAATACAATTCCTAGCAGCATTTTTTTTCTAACTACTTCTCTTAGAAGTAACAAATTATATTAGAGAAAGATCATCATTATTTACCTCAGGGATTATAAATTTTAAAGAAAATAGAAACAGTAACCCTCTAGAGGCACATTTGTTTTGCCATCTTGGAGAGTTATTATTTAAGAATCAAGCCTACATGAATTTGACAGCTTGCAACCATACTTTATCATAAAAAACTATTGGTTCATTATTTCATGCACTCATGTGCAAACAAAAGTTGGAAATAAAAAAATACTTGATGAATGAAAACTGATTCAGACATGAAACCACCATAGTAATCAAGACTTGATCAAAATTTGATTTTAAACTTAATTCACTATTTAGAGAAATTTCAAATTCATGAATATAGATATTGATGTTTAATGATATAAGTCATTATTACCTTTAATATACAGGTGTACCTGAAGTCATAGTTTTCTAATTAACTAATTTTCATTTTCCTGTGTTCTTGTTTGATTGTTTGATTGCTTTTGTCTGGTGTTAATTGTAGGAGATATTTAGGCCATGCCCAGTGATATTCAGGGCACTATCCTGACCCTCTTCTCCTGGGTCAATTCTGGAGGTGCTAATGTTCATTATGTGATGCCATAGATTAAGCTATGTTCATTCAAAACAATTATGTGTCTTAATGCTAAAACTATTCTTTAGTTTCAATAATATTTTTATATTAAATATTTTAATAGGTCTACATAACTGATCTATCAAATAATCCAACTAAAAGTCTTATCCCTGCTTACTAACATATAAGAAGCACCAAGTGAATATTCTTTTATATTGTTTAGGTAAGAAAACTATTATCCAACTTTGCTAATTGATTTTTGGTCATGGAAGTCGCTGAGTGCACACTCTATGATAGGTGCACACCTAAGATGCAGACAGTATTGTGAAATCACTTCAGCTCCACAAGTTCAAAAATTATAAAACAATTTATTAAATGTCTTCTGCATGCCAATTATAGAAAAGTGAGGACAATTTTTCTTTCAAGTAGTTTATTATATATAAAAATGTCTCTCATTACCCAATACTTTATTGACTCTTTTGTGTGAATTGTCTTCTCATTAATCCTGAAATTTGGCATTGATTCTTCCTGTTTTACCTATGTGTATCCTATATGACTTGTCCTTTTCTCTGCAAATATAATGACTATTAAGTGAACAGGGATATTTAAGGTTTAACCATGTTTAGAATCTATTCATATTATATTTTCAGTCAAGAAATTTAAGAAAAAAATTGTTTTAGCTTGTTTACTACATTACTGATATTTTGGGGGGGTCACACCCAGCAGCACTCAGGAGTTCTTTCTGACTGCGCTCAAAAATCGCCTATGGCAGGCACGGTGGACCATAGGGGATGCCGGGATTTGAATCACTATTCTTCTGCCTGCAAGGCAAATACCTTGCCTCCATTCTATTTCTCTGACCCCATTACTGATATTTTGAAATCAATTTTATGTTCGGTAACAAAAAGTCAAAATTATCTTATACTGCATCGAGGAAATATGGGACTGGAGAGGTGGCGTAGTGGTAGGGCATTTGCCTTGCTCACAGCTGGCCTAGGAGAGACCTTGGTTCAATCCCCAGGTGTCCTATATGGTCCCCTAAGCCAGAAGCGATTTCTAAGCACATAGCCAGGAGTAACCCCTGAGCATCGCTGGTGTGGCCAAAAATCAAAAAAGAAAAAAAGAAAAATGGAATCAATATATACATTATCTCGTCCTCCTTATCCTTTGCTCACACTGTCTATCCTATTTCACCCAGATCCTCTTTGCCTCTTCTTCTCTTTGCTTTTCTCCTCTTTCCCACTACCTCCCCTAAGGCCCTGGTGCTGACTTTAATCTCAGGTGGATACTATGTAATAGCAGCTGGCATTCTAGACTCATGGATCATTTTAAGAACTTGTGATTTCAGAAATAAAAATAATTAAATGGTTCTCTGTATTCCTGGGGCCGGAACAGTGGTACAAGTGGTAAGGCGACCACCTTGCCTGTGCTAGCCTAGGACAGACCTCGGTTTAATTCCCTCATATGGTCCCCCAAGCCAAGAGCGATTTCAGGATCGACTTCTGAGTGCATAGCCAGGAGTAACCCCTGAGAGTCACCAGTTGTGGCCCAAAAACCAAAAAAGGAAAAATATTTTAAAAATTTTTTTGTGTTCCAACATCAATTTTTTTTCAAAAAAAAAAAACTCTATTGATCCCATTGGATAGAGCTATTTTTCTATCCAACTGAGATTTACTAAGTTTGCACAGTTGTGTGTCTTTTTGTGGAGATAGAAAAAGAAGATTAAGCTAGCAAGGTTAGTGTCAGTGTAAAAAAGGCTGAAAACAATTCCAAAGCAGCAAGAAGAAAATCAAGACTTTAAACTCTGAAATTCTCAATCACTAAGTATAGTGTTATAGTATGGGGGTCTGTCAGACATGTTCATCTCAGGGAACTTTAGTGGAGCCTTTGGCGGTTAGGCAATCCTAAAGTTATTCAGCCCAGATGGCTCTTATAGCATAGTAACTATAAATTACCTGCAGCAAATCTCAGTGCTGCATATCATGAAGATTAATTATGTTTTCTTAACCATTTCCACGATCATTTACTATATGGTATGCTTCAGGAAATCAGCATTTGCACTTACTTAGGAATGTGACCTTTTAAAATTATTTAGAACTATTAGAAATAGGAGTTAGCTGAAAAAGAGATGGTGATTTTTATTTGGATTTCAGTGTCTCTACTCAGTCACAGTACGTTTAGGTCATTCTGTTAGATCCATTTTTTAACTTTTCTACTTTTAACTTCCAGTGTTAGAGAACATTTGGTTGTTCTATCTTTTATTCAGATACAATTGACATGACATTATCTGAGTTTCAGATGTATATTAGCATAATGACTATTTATATATAACTCCTAATTAATATTCATCATAGTAGTTTCATTTTTTAAGAAATGTTTTCATGGGGCCCGGGAGATAGCATGGAGGTAAGGTGTTTGCCTTTCATGCAAAAGGTCATCGGTTCGAATCCCGGTGCCCTATATGCTCCCCCGTGCCTGCCAGGAGCAATTTCTGAGCATGGAGTCAGGAGTAACCCCTCTGCACTGCCGGGTGTGACCCAAAACAAAAAACAAAACAAAACAAAACAAAAAAATGTTTTCATGTTTACTTGTTTGCCACTTCCATATGTTTTGTACAATATTAGCTATGGTCACTATATTGTATATAATCAGATTATTACTTTTTAGTTTATTATTATTCTTAGAAATGTTTCATTTCTGGGCCACAGATAAATATAGTGGGTAGGGCATTGATTGTTATAACATTGACCTAAGTTTGATGCCAGGGACCCTATATGGTACCACAAGTAATTCCAGGAGTGATCCCTGCATGTAAGAGCTGGGAGAAATCACTGAGCACTACTGGCTCTGGTCCATTTCTTTATTTAGTTTGAAAAAATTTTAAAACTTTAGATGTAAATTCATAAAATCATATTTACATACATGTAAAAATAAACAGAAGAATAACCCTGCTATTTATTATGGCATGGGCTGGGAAGTTTTAAATATTCTGCTCTTAGAGTTATCATTTAAGGATCTTCCTCAACAAGAAAATGCTTTATTTGCTATTATTAATGATTCTAATGCAAAACAATTTTAGGTTTTTTGTATGTGACATAGATGAACATTGCCACAACATATAATTCAAAGTTTGAAAATTAATTTTAAAACTCATAATTCTTAATTAATCAAATCACAAATGATGCTATGATTTCCACTATATTGAAATAAATTGTTATACTTAGAATATTTGTTTATACTTCACTTATGAACATTTGTTTTCAAGTGTCTGAAATATAGATTGTCATACATAATGTTTGTAAGTTACTTTATGAAACTATGTTATCTATTCTCTCCCACAGTGCTTATTTCCCATAAAATAAATCTTCTAGATTGTATTTTATCATTTCCTTATCAAGATAGAGAGGGTGAATCAAGGTTTTAGTTAAACTTTCTTATTGGGCAAGAAAAGCTATTTCTGGAAAGGGCAACTATTCTAGACATTGTACCATATTCCAGACAATCAACAGCAACTATCACTTTGTCTCAGTCCTAAAACACAATGTTAGCCAAGGCTGACACCTTGATATTTTCAAGATAAAGGAAATGATTTGTTTTGAGTGGAAATCAATTTCATTTCACAAATCTTGGCTTACTATTTCAAAATTTTCTTGTTTGTTCTTGAGACTTCTTTGAGATTTTAATGATTATCAGAGAATTATTATAATGTTTTATGTGATATCTCTAGAGCAATATTCTCTCTTTCATTCTAAATTTGTAAAAATCTCTATTTGTTCAATTTGTAAGAAAAAATATCAATAATCCCAATTTTATTTTTATGGTGATGCATCAATAGTTTTAATATCATTTCTGGTGTAGTTTTAAACTTCACACAAATAGGTATCAGACTTACACTTCTCTAAAAGTGTTTTTCTATTTCTTATGCATGAAAAATAGGCTTATATATTTTAGAATTTTTGATAAATAATGGGCATTTATAGGAAGCTATAGTCTCAAAGTCTCCTCAGTTTGTAGGGAGAAGCCCTCACAATAGTTCTCAGGGATCAGGGCAACATAACTGACCACATTCATCAAGTTATGTGGACCTGTTGGTTCACTCTTGATTTCACAACTCAGTGATTTTTGGGCTCATACTATAGAGGGCCATGACAGATACCTTGTCTTGGCTCAGTGATGTCTGGACCCACTAAGACCACACCAGTGGTGAAAATGAGACTTCATAATGACACCAAAATGAGCAAGAGATGGGATTTGTGGTACTGAAACTTGAGCTTTGGGTCCTAAGCATTCCAGACATATGCTTTAGTCCATTGAGCTGTTTTCTTGGACCATCTGTTTCCTTTTATTTACAATTCAAGCCAAGTAGCACACACACACACACACACACACACACACACACACACACACACACACACACGCCATTTATAATGTTTAAAGTTCCATTTAACTATTTAGGGAACTTGATGTTTTATATTTAAAATTATATTTACCTACTCTATAATGTTATAAGGTTTTCCATTTTTGGTAGAATGCTGTGCTTAAAACAGTACAAAGGAAGTAATGTCTCTGTTTTTTTGTTTGTTTGTTTGTTTGTTTGTTTGTATTGGGTCCATAGCCAGCTATGCTCAGGGAATACTGCTGTCTTTGCACTCAGAAATCATTCCTGGCAGGCTAGGGAGACAATATGGGATGCCAGGGATCAAACTGTGGTCAGTCATGTGCAAGGCAATTGCCATACCTATTGTACTACTCTCTGGTCATTGCTTCCTTAGAAGTGTTGCTTTCCTATTCTACAATGGCTAGTGAGCTTTGGATTTTTTCAGAGTAGTTATTAAAGAAGAATTTTGATATTGCCTCCCTCTCTACTTTGTCCAGTTTGGAAAGATAAACACAGCGTCTAAGTGACTTGCTTTTATAATCTTCATTTTTAGGTTTAAACTTTATCCCAAGCATCACTTATAAATGGGATGACACATTCATTAATCATTTTATTGTATAATGCCTTACAAGCAATACAGAAAATTACAGGTAGGAAACTCTCAACTCCGTAATTTTTATTGACCTATTTATTCACAAAATGGAAACTTGAATTTAAAGAAATAACTACACAGAGAACTACCATAATCATGTGAATGAATGAGGGAACTGGAAAGCCTGTCTAGAGTACAGGTGACGGTGGGGTGGGATGGAGGGAGATTTGGGACATTGGTGGTGGGAATGTTGCACTGGTGAAGGGGGCGTTCTTTACATGTCTGAAACCTAATCACAATCATATATGTAATCAAGATGTTTAAATAAAGAAAAAAAGACCAGTAAAAATAAAGAAATTAGTTATATTTTCATTGTTTTTTTAATAAGGAGCATATTGATGAAAATCCTTACTTGATGATGAATTGAAATAGGCTTGTGAATATCGTATATACCTTTTCATTTCATTGTCATTCGAAAAATTTTAAAGAGTTCTTGGACAACTGCAAAGATAAAGGTGTGAAATGCATCTTTGTATTCAATATAGCATAAGATCTCAACCTAAGTGATTTATGATAATTACTCATAAAGTGTTATAAAGGTGCAATACATTTTCTAATTTATAAACTTTTACTCAGAGATTTTGAGTAGACCCCATGTCACTCAGATGCACTTACCTTTGGTGGTGAAGAGTTGGTCCACACCTAGCAGTGTTCAGGGTATATTCCTTGCCTTGTACTTACATGGGTCACACCTAACAGTTGTCAGAAGACCAATTGTAGTGCTGAGTATCAAATTATAGTGCACAGCATACAAGACAAAGGTGAATCCATGTACTAACTATCTCTCTCTGGTTATGGGTATAATCTTTTAATAAAAATTCCTAGCTTAATATATTTAAATTGATAAAGAGTTGGATATATAATGTTAAAATGAAAGATATTGGAGAATATTATGACAAAGAAAGAAACAGAGGAAATAAAAAGAAATTGAGATTTCTCATCTAGAATCCAAATATCCCTGGTTCTTTGGGATTCAAAGTTTCCATACTATCAAAACTTCCATACTTTTACAAGAAATATTTTGAGTGAATTTCCATTTTCCTAGTGAAGGAAATCTATGGCATTTATAAACTGTTATTCAATGAATACAAAAGCCACCACAAAGTTGTATATTATGAAGGATAATTTCTATAAAAGGGAAGTGGTCCACATGAAAAAAATCTATGACTTTATGATAAAGGGAATTGAATTTATGAGCGTAATATATGGGAATTCAAACTGTCAAGAAAGAAAAGGCTTTCTTTGAGGTGACACTAAGATTTCCTCTAGAAGGACAAGAGGTGTAATAATCCTTTTGTAGACAAACCAGCATCAGGTATCACTTGGTTCCTCTTTTAGTGTATGGGTCTGTGGTATAATGAGTGATGGATTTATAGAAGAAATATATAGATGCCAAACACTCGAACATTTTGAATTGATTACATAACTTTGAAAATACTTCTGAGAGGTTGGGCTATGGTTCAAATGGTAACACATACATGGTCCCCTAAAACTTTTAAGTGTAGTCCTTACTAAAAAAATAAACATTAAAATTATAAATCATTCTCTCAGGTTTAGGCTGAGGGCTGGGCAGCATATGGAAACCCTTGGTGTAGTTTCCAGTCCTGCAGGGCCTCTGAGCACAACTGGTTTGTGCACTTGGCAGCCCCATGTACCATGAGACCATAACTATTGAACTGGAGCCAGTTATCATATGAGAGAAGTGTTCATATTTTCTCTATCCATCCATCATTGCATAGCATTCAATATTTTCCTAATCATTGATAACATTATTTTAAATTGATAAATGCCATATATTTCCTGATATATTTTGGTTTAATCAATGCAAATAATCTAACTTTTGAGTATTTATTTAACTAGGTACTCATGTATTTTACTGAAGTTCCTTTTATACCCATTTTACTAATTTAAATAGCATTTATATAAACATATACAAAGATATGCTGTGATTCCATAGGAGATTATTGGGGGCCATTTATATTATCTAGGAGGTCTAGTGTGAGTAAGTAAAGGTGGCTGTAGCAATTGAGAACAGTGGAATATAAAAATATCGAATATAATACAATAGACTATAAATACAATATTTAGAATATAAAATTTCTCCAAAGAAATTTTTCAAAGAAGGATGGAATAAATCTGGTGAAGTTTCACATCTTTAAGAAACATCAAAAAAATCTGACAAAGCTTGACAATACAGTGGAGTTTCATAGTAGACAAAATATCAACTAATGATAAAGTCTTAACAACTGGCTGTCTTTTAAAAAATTTATATTATTTTAAATCTGAAAGAAGAATTTCATGAAGGTTTTAGAGGGAAAAGAGCAGTATTCAAAGAGACATATTAATATTAGCAAAATATAATGAGAAATAGAAGACCCAACTATGTTTAGTAGGTTAAAAAAAACTATGTGAAATTTTATCTTATATATTAATTGTCCATATTTTCTAAAATATCCCAAACATTTAAAAACGTCAGGGTAATAACTATTTCTACATTTTCCTTTTGCTTTCTGCTGAGTGAATTGACAAACAGAAAATTGTCAACTTATATGTGTGAAGTAGTTTATCAAAGTGTAGCATACAATTCTATTTATATTTTTAAACTTTTATCAAGATCATCTTGTTTTATTTATATACAAATAGTAAAGCATGTTATCCTTTGAAGATAAAGGGCCTATTTATTTATAAACTCAGTCAAAAACACTTTGTAGAACATTTTCCACACATATACTTTAAAACTGTAAACTTAATTTTGATTAGTATGTTAGGATCAGCTACAAAGATCTTTATTTTTAATTGAAATTTTATTGTATTTTAGGCTATAATTGAAGAGTGCCTAAATGCTGGAGAGAGAACATATGCTTTCTTCAAAAATTGCTGGAGAGCGCAATATTTACTTATGAATATTTGACATACAATTTAATTAGAAATAAAGACACATATGTATACCTACAAAATACAGGCATAGTAGATGGTGCTAAAGAAAGTGGTGGTAAATTGTTATAGGAAAGACTATGTTGCGTAAAATCTTAACATATCTTTTCAGAATCTCAGAATCATTAAATAAAAGAACACCATATAAAAAGTGTTATTTATTTTTGTCATGTTTCCAATATCTTTCCTGGGAATTCAAGTGGAATAGACAATCCAATGAAATCTCGAGCTTTGCATCATTATTGAGCTCATATCTGCAAGCTAATCATGTGTGATAAGGCTGAAATGTAAAAGCATTCGAATCAATAGCTCTTTCAGATGTTTTTCTGATAAAATTGCTTTATTTTCTTTTCAAATTAATTAATTCATTTAAGTGTAGCGAAGAAACCTTATTTATGTTAAAAGTAACAAGATCGAGACAGTGTATTGAACTCTTGTTTTTTTCAACAAAAAATTTTCTTTTCAAAATCAGATATCAGAAACATCTATCTTAGAAAGGGGGTATATTTCGGGCTCTATTATCTTGTAAATAAATTTAGTTAATGTCAGGAGCAGAGGTTAGATTACTTCTACTAGAAATGTATCTGAAAATTTATTTTTCCCTTTGATGTTACTTTTTGTCCCTCCTTTTATCATCTTTCAATTTGAATTTTTTCTTGTATCTAGAAAGTATTGTAAAGTAATGAGAGATTGTATATTTCCATATTTACATAAATATATACTGAAAATATTACGTAACATGGTCTGATGAAACGTTGTTAAAAGGTGTGACATTTAAAAAATTCCAACTATCATTTGTGACTTTAATATATTGGCAAATTTCAGGCTACTTTACTAGTCATATTTTTCCCAGAAGAAACCTACTTTTCATTTTGTGTTTTTGCATTGGCATTACTGCAAAGTCATTCATACTTATGAAAAGAATATTAATCATCTCTTCCATTCCTTCCTATGCAATTTCCAAACTCAGTGTTTTATGAGTTAATTAGAATACATAAAGGAACTGTTCTAAATCTATTTATTTCCACATATATCTTTGAGATTCTAATTTGGCTTTACAATAGTATACCAAGCTCAAGTGATAGCATTATATACTAGATATGTCTTATTACATCATTAATGACATCTCAAAATTGTCAAATATGTTGAAATCCGGTAATTGTAGCTGACAGGCTTTAGTATGATTTGACTCCATTGGGAAAGATTAAAAAGAAAGAAAGAAAACGAAAGTAATAGGCTCCTCTGTTCTCGCTCTGAGTGCACATGACTACATAACAAGTTCTTGTTTCTTTTGCTAATATTTTCAGTGGGATTTTATTTTCAAGAGATTCATGATAACTGGCTCCTGAAGTTTTCACATGCAAAAACCATACCATCTCCTGAATTCAGAAATTCAATGCTGTTCCAGAAAGAACTACAAAGATAAAGTGGCAAGAAGAAAAATGACCCACCTGGCAGGGCTTATCTCCCTCTAATGTTTAATTCTTAGCTCAACATTCCAGGAAATAGCATCACTTGAAAGTTTATGCAGAGTTCACGAAGAAAAATTATTTCTCTGCTATCATTTAGTTCTACTCCTACTGCTTAAAAGGCAAATATTATTCCTTAACACCCCCCCCCCGATTTTCTTTTATTTCTAATACGTAGAATAGGTTGGGGATACAAGGAAATAGAATTACATGAGTTTCATAGACAGAAAAGTTATTCATTAGGATGATGAGAGTCAAGAATCCTTAGCCTTTTCTTCTGCTTTATTTATATTTGGAGAGACCAAGAGGAAGGAGAAAAAGAGAAAGCTTATATCTGCTCCCTTCCAAAAGAATTCCTGTTAGCCATTTACTTGTGGTTTATTTTTTTTCAGCCCAGAGGACATTGTAATTGTCCTTTTTGTGAATCTTAGCAGTATTAAAGTGAATTGACAATGGCCGGCATGTAGAGAATCACCAGGTTTCCCCGGGCAGAGTCACTTGTCCAAGATCAAACGGGCTGCAGCACATTTAGGGTTACTGTCTCCTTCTCTTCCTCCGTTTTCTCAACCACAGTGGAGCTTTTTCCAGCGTTGCCATGGTAACACTATATCTGGCTGCTAGCTCTGTCGTAAGTTATTGAACTGAGACTGGCTTTTGGTTTAGCAGATAATTAGGTTCTGTCTCACAGGTTCATTTTCCTGTGACTGGGACGTGAATATGACCTACAGCTGGCCTCAATTTCAGTGTCACAGGCAAAACTTTAACCCTTCCCAAGCTCCCCAGGCTCTGACTTGGTTGTTGGAGGGAGTGCATTTCATCCACACCTTGAAAGGAATTACTAAGTCTTAATTTTAGCCTTAAATTTTATCAGTACACTATGGAAAATATGGTCAAGAGTGTAGGCTATTTTTGAAATTATAAAAATACAAATATTGGTATACATATACTTGTGTTGCTATAGACTGCTTCTAGTAAATGAAGTTTAACCATGGGAGCTCTCATCTCCTGCTTCTCTAATAAATATTAAATCATGTTGCACTTTAGCTGTTATGGTTTTTTCAAAAACCATATTCACAGAAATATTCACATGGACACTTTTCAGTGTCTGTAAAAAGACAGTTTTCAGAACTGTTTTCCCTTCTCCTTTATATAAAAGCTAGGTTTGGGGGAGTCAATGACAAATACATGTCACTACTTTAGTACAATGCCTAAATGTTTCCTCAATGCCTGGAAAGGTAGCAAAGGTCTGCCCTTTGTTTAGGAAGAAGAAAGGAAAACTTGGGGAACAGATAATGAATTTACAATAGCCAGCCAACACACAGAGATATAGGGTTAATATAAAAATGGAGTGCTTTATATTTCAAACAATAACAGTGACCTTCTAGGAAATATGCTCCAAATGTTAGTGTATTACACTTAAACCTTATTAAGAAACAATAAGAATAAAACAAGAAAAAGTTGACCCAGTGTAATTAAAATATGAGTTAGAAATAAAATAAATCCCATAATTTAATTGTCTGGGAGTACATAAGACTGCCAATAAATGTAAGTAAAATTTGTTTAAATGAACACTTATAATGCTCATTGTTTTGTTTTGTTTCTTTATAATGAAACTGTGGGGGACACTAAGGATATTGTATTTTAAATCCTTTTCTATTAATCTCAAACTAGACCTGAGACCATATGAAATGAAAGAAGCTTTCAGATTGGCCCTTTGAATGCACAGAAGAGTCTAGTGGAAGAGTTCAGGATGGGATAGGACAATTTTATAAAACTAAGAGAAAGCTTATATGTAAGAAACCCAGATGGTCATTTTTTTTTACTAATTTTAACATCCAATATCAAATGTTTTCCCTGACTTCTCATAAATATTATTATAAGTATTGAATTAATGTATAATTTATTCCCCACTATGCATTTAAAATAGCCAAACCTCAATATAAAAAATTTAGCAAGTCAAAGTATATTTTCAATTCCAAATCCTTCCATCTGTTTTAAACATATAGATTATTTCTTATCTGCATTATTACAATAGCTTTGCCCCCATAACTAGCCTTCTCACATTTTGTTTTTCACTATTTCTGTCTGAATAAGATATGGGCCCAGTTCTAAAATTATTTTAAATCTGTAACCTTCTCACAATTTTCAGGTGGGATTTTAAGTACTTGAATATCAGATAAAATCTTTATTGTATCATAAGGCTATATTTCACCTTGACCCCATACCTACCTTATGATGATTGTTGTCACTTTCTACCTTTCCTCAAACAGTTAAGTACAGATCTTCTGCTGAAGAATTCTCTCCTTTGTCACTTCCTGCACCTAGAAGGCTATGGCTCACACCTTTATCTTGTCCATTATACTCAATTATTCTGTCATAGAAGTACTTTCCCAAATTATCTTTTAAAAACACTTTATCAGACCAACCAATATTACAGCAGTTATGGTATTTGCATAGCATGCAACCTACCTGCTGGGTCTTTTCCTTACATCCCATGTAGTCAGTCTCCTGAGCTTCACCAGGACTTATTCCTTAATACAGACCAAGAGTAACCCTTGAGTGTCAAGGATGTGGTCATAAAAATCAACAAAAATACAACAAAAAAAAACCCTCTTTTTTTTGTTCTTTTTGTCTACCACTTTTCCTGCTTTAACGTATCTTCACAGCATTTGTCACTTTTTTGCATCATGTTAGACAATAAGCGGATAAGTAATTCATTTTCCAAATAAATGCATGTTCCACATGGGCAGAAGCATTTATTTTTAATAAATATATTATTTAACGCTTTATTTGGCTTATTTTTTAGATTGGATACTGCTGTCACTATAGGATACTTCCTTTTATAAATACTTCCAAATGAGTGAGTGAGTGAGTGACTGAGTGAGTGAATGAATGAATGAATGAATGAGATCTATGGCTGAAGAGAGAGAATAGCTTGTCTTGAACACAGCAAATCCGGGTTACATTCACAGTATCCCATGTGGGGCCTGGGAGATAGCATGGAGGTAAGGCGTTTGCCTTTCATGCAAAAGGTCATCAGTTCGAATCCCGGTGCCCCATATGGTCCCCCATGCCTGCCAGGAGCAATTTCTGAGCATGGAGCCAGGAGTAACCTCTGAGCGCTGCTGGGTGTGACCCAAAAACAGAAAAACAAAAACAAAACAAACAAACAAAAAAAAAACACAGTATCCCATGTGACCCTCAAGTACTGCCAGAAGTTTTCCATGACTCTACAGAACCAGGAGTAACTTCTAAAAACGAAGATGAATTAAAAAAATCCAGGTAGGAAATCTGATTGTATTAGTGATTCTGACATAATAAATGCTTTTTCAACATTTTAATATTGTCTGACTAGATACAACATGTAATGACTTTGCTTGTATTTATGAGAATATCAGAACAGGCTAAAGTTATATGATTGATGTTTTTAAGGCACTTTTACTTGCAAAAATATTAATAGAATTTTAGGCTTCCAATTCTGAACCTACCACCAGTGCCAATGATCCAAATGAATTGGTGCCAATGATACCAATGACACAAAGTATCCTCCATCTTTCCAAGACAATTGCTCATCCTAGTATGATTCAAACCCAAAACACAGCATATATGTAACAAACATCACAGAAAAATGTTTTACAGATGAGAAGATGGTCAAGTTTTATGGCTTTGTGGATCATCTATCTGTGTTCCAAACACTCAGACCTTCAGTTGAGGGGTGAAGGGTAGCTACAAACAATGCATACACAGATGGGTATAACTTTATATAAATAAGGTATTATTTCAAAAATAAAATCTGTCTACATGTAATACATGTGGCCATCTTGTACACAACGCTGTTGTGTTTTTTAATCTCCTATATTTGTTGGAAGAATGCCCAAAAGAAACATAGTTTTAGGGATGGAGAAGTGCCTTAAGCCGTAAGGTATCTACTTTGTGCATGATAGCCTAAGACAGACTGCAGTTCCATGCCTTGGCATGCCATATGGCCCCCCAAGCCAGGATCGACTTCTGAGCATATAGCCAGGAGTAACCCCTGAGTGTCACCGGGTGTGGCCCAAAAGAACAAAAAAAAATCATAGTCTCTTAACTTATTCATTACAAGAAATCAAAAACTCAACAACTTGTAGAGCACTAGAGAGACTTATTTCTTCCCCCTTTAGTTATTCAAAATGAATTAATTCCTAACTTAATCGATGTCTATAGTAGCAATAATTGAATCATGTAAAATCTCCCAATGACACATTGTTTTCTGGGTGGAAAACAATATGAACAATATTGAACAATATGAAGGAGAAAGCAATTGTATTTGTTTATCAAAAGGTTCTCTTAGGAAGAAAAATATACTAGTTTTCTGTTAATTCTGCTCTAATGATTATTTTATACTACCAGTAGTGTGTCACACAATATGAAGCTGGGAAAATATGCACATCAATTTTCCTGAACCAATATGAGTTCACAAAAGTTCATCACCCATTTCATCAGCTATATCAGGGTACATATTTAGGAGTTGTTATCTAGAGTAAATGTAATGCACATTAACACTAACTATATAATGTATAATGTATTTATACTATATTTAAGTGCAATGCTCTTTATTAAGTTATGATGTTATTGTTTAGTTAAAATACAGTCTCCTCATCAAATGCTAGCTATTAGCTTTGTTTTGTTCCTGTAAGCGTTAAAACTTAGTCTTTAGATACAAGTTCAGTCTATTTTCCATGTCTTTGTGTCAATAAATTCTCTTAACATTGAAGCAACAAATATAAAGGAATTTTATGTCTATTCAAGATTCTGCCTTGCTCAAGGTTAGGGAAGCAACAAAGTACTTCAATGAAAATAAAAGAAATTTCTTCATGGCCACTCTTCATAACACTTTATAGGGGTCAAGTTGTTATTTCCCTTTAGTGTTATGCAGATGCATTGTAGTTCAATTGTTATTGAATAAAGAATACAAATTGACTATAAATCAAACAAGTAAACTCCCTTGAGTTTAAAACAAGTGACAAGATGAGAACATGGTAAAAGTTATTCTTGTTTCAAGATCACCTCTCTGATTGGATTAGTAACACAGATGTCTTATGTTATTTGGAAATGAATAGTTGAACCCAATAAGAGGGGATGAGCAAAATTATGAAAATGATTTGAGTAACTGGACAACAAATGGACATCAACCTGAAAGAAATTAGTAGAGAAAAGGAGAGACTTGAAGGAATAAAAGAGATAATACAGTGAATAAGGCATTTGTTTTGGATGCCACTGAGCCAGGTTCAATCCTCTGCAACACACATTGTCTCCCAAACATCACCAGGAGTAATCCCTGAGCACAGGACCAAGAGTAAGCCCCTAGCACAATTGAATGTGCCTCCCTGAAAACAACTTTGAAATTTGATGATATGTAATAAGCTTAGTTTGACTTACTCGTTTCTTTGGAGAAAAAATAAGGGGGACAAACATTGCTTTTGAAAATATTTACCCTTTTCTGTTCCTCTCATTTATTTCAGTACATAAGTTTTACTGCACTTCTTTTAAAGTTATGTTTAGAACATTTATTTAGTGATGAAATGGGGTATTTACTTTGTTGTGCTGAGGGCCTCTTGGTTTACAGATGTCAGGGCTGAGGACCACATAGTGCTAAGGATAAAACCAAGGACAGCTGGATGCAAAGCATGTGCCTTAACACCTTCATTCTTTACTTAAGATATTTGGATAAGTTTTCTTTTTTTCTTAGCCATTGTGAAGAAGTTTGGGATAAAAGAGGATGTCCTTGAAATAGAGATTTCATTTCACTCAGTTATAGGAACAACTATTCAACTTTCTTTTTTATTTCTTTTCTTTTTTTTTACTGAACAGGTTTTATTTGGACCTACTATTTACTAATTTCTTATCTCAGAAATAATATTGATGAAATGTTATATATCATATGATTTAGTTTATAATATTTCAGCATTTACTTCTAATAGAAAAGCATGATTTTAAACCACAATAGCATAGTTATATTTACAATTATTAGCTAATATCATCTGTTATCCTTCAAGTGTACACATATTCTTGATTGTCTCATTTTTACAATTCCTTTGGTTTGTTTATTTTCGTTTTGATTGTTGTTTTGTTTTGTTTTGGGCCTCCTCCTGTAGGTACTCAGTGCTTACTTCTGGCTTTGCATTCAGAAATTACACTCAGTGTTGTCTGGAGGACCATATGGAATGGCAAAATTGTAAATGGCTCAGCTGCATATAAGGCAAAATGCCCTTTTCACTTTATTATCACCTTGGCCCCAATAAAGTTAATATTTCAGTGAAAAATCAAGTGTAAGGCAACACAAGACATTTAGTTTACACATTTTTAAATCACTTGAAATCTTTTCTTACTTCCTTGCATCATATTTGTTGAAAAACTGAGTTCTTACCTTTCTTATTTTTGATGTTGCTGATGATATCCTTATAATCAAGCTAGCCTATTTTTCCTGTGAACTGAGAGATATACTTGTCTCATTTATACATAAGATATTCTTATGTTTCATTTACATTTTATAGTTGTATAATAAAATTAATTATTGATGTACTGTAAGCATCCCAGTAGGAAGCTTAATTCTGACTATGTGGAAGATATATGTAGATATATAAATAAATTTAAGTATACATTAAGTTGCTTCACCTAAGAATAAAATATTTCAAATTTACTTTAGAATTCTATATTATACTGTTTCATTATAGTTTGAAAAGAACATCTTACTTTATAATTCTGCAAGTTTAAATATAAATACCTCAATATTTATTAAGCTGTGGTTATTCTATATTTAAACCTGAAGCTAAAAAAATATTCTAGAGGAATTCTAGGAAAAGTAGCTTTAAACAAACATAAGGTACTCTTCCATATTATATGGTCCTAGATCATTCTTAAGAAGTCGGAATAAGTGGGGCCAGAGTGGTAGGGCATTTTTCTTGCACGTGCTGACCTAAGATGGACCTTGGTTCAATATTCCAGTGTCTCATATGTTCCCCCAAGCCAGGAGCTATTTCTGAGCATATAGCCATGGGTAACCCCTGAGTATCCCCAAGTGTGGCCCAAAAACAAGCAAACAAAAAAAGAAATAGGAATAGGATATTTTATTAGGATCAGACTTCTGTGATAAAAGTCTTAAAAAGATCCATAGAGAAGAATAATCTACCCGGGGTTCTCAAGCTTTTTAAACAAGGCCAGTTCACTGTCCCTCAGATCATTGGACGCCGGACTATAGTAAAAACAAAAACTACGAATAAATTCCTATGCACACTGCATAGATCTGATTTTAAAGTGAAGAAACAGTATGGGAACAAATACAGTATGTGGCCCGCGGGCCGTAGTTTGAGGATCACTGATCTAGACTAAATAATAGAGATAATTCAAAACATCCAAATTTATTATGGTGAGATATATGAACTACCCAATTTACTTTAATAAGACAATACATTCCAGTTGATACAGTAACAATTGAAAATCACAGTAAAAGTTATTATGAATATGATGAATATGAATTATTGATTATTTGTGTAAGCATAGATATGTGACAATTTTATATGTTTATTTTCATTTGAAAATCTTCTTCTGTAATCTGATTAATTTATAAACTATGTGAATTCTCATTATATTTCATTAAATGCCTGCACTGTTAATGAATTATATTTCAGAAAAGATATAGTAATATTAGAAAGTAAAGTTATTTTAGTTTGTGATTATATTAAAACATTGTATGCAGGGTTTGGGTTTGATCAAAAAGTATAGAAAGTTAATGTTTCTTCTAGCACAATCCTAGCATACTGTTTTATTTCTGATATATTTAAGAAAAATAAATGAATTTTTGTAAAAGCAAATTAAAGGTCTGGTCTATTAAGTCAGTTTATTATAATTATTAATTTATGTTGTATAATGGAAACTTTTATTATATTTTGTTACATTGGTAGGGGTCAGAAGTGTAATAGGATTTGAGCATTGTTTCATGTTTATTGTGTTGTTACTTCTGTATGGTGATTTTGTAATGTCAGGGATAGAAAATGGCACCTCACTCGTGAATTGCATCATTCTACCAGTCAATTTCTCTCTGGCTCCATACTTTCTTTCTTTACTGAGACATGTTTGTTATAATAATATTTCCATAAAGATATGATAATTCAATACTTGTACAATTTGAAATGATCAGAAAAGAGTCGCATCATTCAACACAGAGATAAAATACTTCCTTCTAATTAGAACTTTTAAAATATATCTATGATTCTAAACTACTGATTAAATAATAGTCACCATGCAATACATGCCATGCAATACATATTCATGACTTACTTTATATCGAAGAATTTTCCCTTGCTTCTTTTTACACATTTTCCGCACACACCCCACTAGCCAATTCTGACAGTGACATGTGAAGGTGTTCATGAAGTGTTGCTATCAGGGAAAACTCACTTGTGCTTCATCTTCCATATTTTTCACTGAAGTTTTATGGTATAGTCATAATCAAATATTTACTAAGTTTCATGTTATTCCATTTGAATGACAAAAATAAAAGTTCTGTAATCAGAAATTCCACGAGTTTAAACAAATAGAGATTGTCTTTTGCTCCTTAGATAATTAAAAATTCTATACTATGCAATACCATTTACTATTATTCTTGGATAAACTCTCCAACTCACCAATATAAGATAAATATATTTCTAGAACCTCAGGATGTATTGTTTGAATGTTTCCAGATAAGCTTCGATTTATTAGTGTTTATCATTAAAATATATGTCTCAGTGACTGCTGACATAAAATGTATGTCTAGTGACTACATAAGATGTACTAGACTAGAAGGATTATAAAATTCCTTTGCGGGGCCAGAGAGATAGCATGGAGGGAAGGCATTAGCCTTTCATGCAGAAGGCCATCGGTTTGAATCCCGGCGTCCCATATGGTCCCCCATGCCTGCCAGGAGCAATTTCTGAGCATGGAGCCAGGAGTAACTCCTGAGCACTGCCTGGTGTTACCCAAATACCACGAAAAAAAAAAAAGAAAAAAGAAAGAAATTTCTTAGCCCACTACTAACACTAGTTCCAACCTCCTTCTAACATATGGCCACCCTAGTATCATCAGAAATGGTATCTGAGCACAGAGTCAGAAGTAAGCCTGAGCATTTTTGGTGTGATCCAAAAGTACAAATTATACAAATAAAAATATTGGCTCAATCACTTGTCTCCTCTAACTTACTACAATTTCAAGCTTATTTTCTCAAAACATATCTCTACATTGAGTGAATTTCTACTAGAAATTGTGAAACTTTGAGCTTTCGGTTTTTCTAAAAAAAAGAGAATCTAAGTATGTACTAAGCATTAGCCTTATGAAAATTACTCATTGAATTATTGAATTTAAATTTTGTCTTTAATTTGGTTTAATAACATACTCATTAGGTTGGGACTAAGGAAGAGAACGTATAGTATTTTAATCTTCCATTGGTGTATAATAAATATAAGTTTATATTATTGAAAAGTCATTAGATAGTATGGAGTTGTATATGATCAGTTTCTTACACAGTGTTTGCCTACTGAAGCTTCCAGACTAGATGAATGCATACATTATTAAAACAGCAGAATTTATTCTGTTCATCAAATATTTATCTGAGTCCAGCTGAGAGTGTAAAGCATTATGCTACAGACACACACATAAAAAGAAACTTTCTTTTTTCCTGGAGTGAGAACATTTTTAGAAATATATTTGATAAGGAGAGTAGGATGAGTGGTCATTGAGTTCAAGTGCTCAGCTAGAATAATACTAGATGCCTAAAGAAATGGATTATTTTTATTTTTTTTGGCTTTTTTGACTTTGGTGTTTGGAAGACCTCACCAGGCAGCACACAGAAATTACTCCTGTCTCTGCTCATAGAAATTACTCCTGAAGACTCAGGGAACCACATGAGGTGCCAGGGTTGAACTCCGGACAGCCACATGTAAGGTAAACATCCTATCTGCTGTGCTACTGCTCCAAACCCATCTTTTATTTTGGGGCTAGTTCTTGTCTATGTCAATAAAATATGAAGAATTAAAAGATAGAAAGCTTTGTTTGCACTTTTAGAATAATAAGAAACATTTTTCATATTTCTGATTGTATTTAGTAAAAAAGTAAATTTCACAATAGCATGTAAATGCTCTGGGACTACATTAAACTGTGAAGCTTCTGTATCTCAAAGGAAACAATGTCTAGTATACGAAAGCCACCCACAGAATGGAAGAAACTATTCATCCAATACCCATCAAATAAGGGGATAATATCCAAGATATATAAAGTATTGACAACTTAACAAGAAAAAAAAAACAAGAAAAATTAACACTATCAAAATAATGTGGATAAGGAATAAACAGACACTTCCTCAAAGAAGAAATACAGATGGCCAAAAGGCACATGAAAAAATGCTCCACATCATTAATCATTAGGGAGATACAAGTCAAAACAATAATGAGATATTAAATCAACACAGAGATATGGGCACATATCACAAAGACAAGAAAAACAAATGCTGAGAGGAATATGGAGAGAAAGGAACTATCAGTCATTGCTGGTGGGAATGCCATCTAGTCCAGCCTTCCTGAAAACAATATGGATATTCCTCAAAAAACTGAAAATTAAGTTTCCATTTGATTCAGCAATACACTCCTAAAGGAATACAAAAAACACCAAATAAGAATGTTCTCTGCACACCTATGTTCATTACAGCACTATTTTCAATAGCTAGAATCTGAAAACAACTCACATGCCTGACAACAGATGAGTGGCAAAAGAAACTGTGGTACAACGCAGTTGGATACTATGCAGCTGTCAGGAAAAATAAAGTCATGAAATTTTCCTATACATGGATGGACATGGAAACTATTATGCTTAGAGAAAGAGAGATAGATGCAGAATAGTTTCACTCATCTGTGAGATATAAAAATAAAAGACAGTACAGAATAATACCCAGAGATAATAGAAATGAGGGCTGAAACCATGATATGAAGCTTACCACAAAGAGTGGTAGTTCAGTTAGAGAAATAAATACACCAACAATTATCATGACCATTGTAGTGAGTGAGATAAATAGAATGCCTGTCTCAAAGACAAAGTGAGGGAAGAAGGGAAATGGGGGACATTAGAGGTGGAAAGATTGCACTGGTAAAGACGGATGTACTTTTTATGACTGAAACACAACTGTAAGCATGTTTGTAACCATGGAGCTTAAATAAAAATATTATAAAATTATATTAAAAATCAACAAAAGAATAGAATGCTTTGATTCTTTGGTTTTGGGGTCACACCTGGCAGTGCTCAGGGGTTACTCTTGGCTCTACACTCAGAAATCGCTCTTGAAGGGCTCAGGGGAGCACATGGGATGCCAGGATTCAAACCACCATCTTTCTGGATACAAGGCAAATGCCTTACCTTCATGCTATATCTCTGGCCCCTAGAATGCATATTTAAAATGTTGTTCAGAATAAATTGTCTTTGAAATAAATGACCATGTATTTTAAAAGATTAACTGAAGTTCAATTTTTAATTAGAAAACATCTTTTTGACCTTAAAAGACCATAAATGATTTGTTCTGATTGTCTTCCCACTGTAAATTCACCTTGTCCTCTTTCTTTGCATCTTTGTCTCCATAAAATAAAAGAAGAAAAAAGAAGAAAAAAAACAAAAAAATATTTGTTCTATACTTTGCACTTAAAAAAAACTCAAAATACTTGATACAGTTTCTGAAGTTACATTTGCTTTTGAATTCAAAGTAAGTATGAGTTTTATTTGAGACAGATTTGAACTATGAAAGAGTCTGACCTAATTTATTTGGTCATGAAACAAGCAGTTCGTTCAGCAAATATACACAAGACATATACTGGGCAGGAGGCATTCTTTCCAGGCTCTTTGTAAAACAGACAAGAAATAAGAAGTAAATATATAAAATGTCAGATGAATAATTACTGTTGAGAAAATTAAAATAGTGGCATGGGTGCTCCAAAGGATCAGAGAAGGTTAAGAAATATGTTCTTTCATGTAAAGTAGATCAGGAAATTCATGGTCCCAGATATGTGAACAGTGAAAATTGTTAAGGATTAAGCCAGAAAGATATCTTGGGATAAATGTTACAAAGTCAAGTTCCTGGGGCTGGAGCATGCTTAGCATTTTCCAGAAAGAGCAAGAACTCTAGTAAGGTTAAAGGTCGAAAGCAGTGGAAATTGTTGTGACATTGGACTCTGTAAACTATTTAAAAATTCCTAGATTTTATTCTAATATAAGTGCCTCTGTAACCTAATCTATAACTTCTAACTTCAGAAGATCTTATAAGTCCTTATAAGTAAATTAGGTACAGGAAAAAAAATGTCGGATATCTTTCTTAACTTTTTCATTTCAAGTTAAGAATAGCACTTCATATCTTAAAAATAAGTGAGATCACTAGTAAGGAATTTAGTTTACTTATTTTGATGTATTGGTTACAACAGTTCTGCTCAGAGCTTACTCCAGGGTCTGCTTTTAGGAATAGTGCACTACTGGCTGTGTTTGGGGATCAGTGTAGTGCTACAGATCAAAGCAATCTCAGCTGTATGCAAGTTTGTCAAGGCCTTGGATAAGGGAGAGGGAAATTCAAAAGTAACTCAGGACAATGGTAATGTGACACACCCTATCATTGACACTATTGTAAGTTACAGTGCTCTAAAAAATGATATATTTTAATATTTAGTATATTGAAAAGCCACATAAATATTAGTTGCTTTCTGAAAAAAATATTAACTTCTTTTCTAGATGTTGGTATTTTTATTATTTTCTTTAAAGTTCCTATAACTTTTATAAAATTCTGGTTAACAGTAGAATCTAAAATAATGTTCTAGGACTTGATTTTGTTTATTTATATTGTATATTTTGTTGTTGGAGGGGGGCTCCCAAGCAGTGTTTGGAGACCTGAGACCCACTCTTTTTTTTTTTTTTTTTGTGGTTTTTGGGTCACAACCTGCAGTGCTCAGGGGTTACACCTGGCTCCATGCTCAGAAATTGCTCCTGGCAGGCACGGGGGACCATATGGAGCACCGGGATTCGAATCGATGACCTTTTGCATGAAAGGCAAACGCCTTACCTCCATGTTATCTCCTGGGCCCCGTGACCCGCTCTTAGTAATATTAGCTGACTGGGTAGACATTTCAATGCTAAGATCTAGCAAACTGACCCTGGAGCTAGAGAACAACATGGGTCATTGCATGAGCCCTAACCCCTGAGATATCTCTCTGGTTTGGGTTTTGAATCTAGCCTGTATTGTTATATGATATATATATATATATATATATATATATATATATATATATATATTCAGGCATATATATATATATATTCAGGCCAGAGAAATTGTATAGTGGATAGGGTGCTGCCTTTTAGTTGTCCTACAAGGATTTGATCCCTACTATCCCATATGTCTAATCCCTCCCCCAATCCGTCACATCCACCTCAGCACTAACCCCTGAATAATTCCTAAAAGTCAGAAGTTCCAAGAACATCAGGGTATCCACCAAATACCAAAACAGAGAATTATATAATGACTCTTATTCTTTAGTTTTAAATATGTGAATATGGTAATACTGATCCCAGATATAATTTAATCATTACAGCTATTAGCATGATGAATTTTTAAATATTTTTTGTTTGATTTCTTATGGCCATGTGGCAATACTTTTCTCTAAGTTTGTCACTCTTGAGTTTATAATCAGTACAGATTTAATGTCCCCTTGTACCTCAAAATAATTTAGCTCAAATTTGTGCTGAAATACATCCAAGTGTAAAAGAAAGATTTTTCTTTTTTGTCTTAATATGTTTTTGCTTCTTGTTTAGTCATTTTTTTCAATGAGTAGATTAAGAATTTAAATGACCATGGAATTTTCTGACATTTATTGAATGTTTACTTTATCTTCAGAAATATATTAAACAATTTACCCAAATTACTTTTATTGAGGTATAATTAGCATATAACATTGTGAATTTTAGAGTGTATAATTAGTTGATTTGTATATATTTACATAATAATTGAAATATGAATACTGTGCCTTCTTAATGCCCTATAATTATTAGTGTTTTATTTTGTGTGTGTGGTGGAGAAATTTTAAAATCTAGTTTCTTAGCAACTTTGAAGTACATAGTATGTTAATAGAATAGTACAGGTAGCAACTATAATCATTCATCTTTTGCACATGAGGAAATAGACTAAGAGAAGTTAAATCAGTGGCTTAAGGTCAGGGTGTTAGTAATTATCGCTAGGATATTACCCATTGTATTGTGAGATTTCTAACATTCACCAGTATTACATGTTACCTCTCATTGCAATAAATTCAAGTGAGTCATTCAGGATAATCATGAAGATGGTATGTTCACTTATAAATAAGTGATATTTGCTTATTTTGTATGATTCCTTTGCAATATATTTTAGTCATAATGTTTGAAAATTAAGCTATCCTACCCTCTCTACTCCTTATGTTTATTGTATTCTTATCATTATCTGTAAATAAAAAATAATAGCACCAACAAAATCTTGCTGAATCTAGCATTTTTCTCTTATTTCTGTACAGGATTTTAGAGTTCAACATAAATATCTATTATGAACAAAATATTTACTCTTATGATCAGGTGACACCAGCATGGGGAATATGAAAGGGTAATGCTGTATTTGTTGCAATCACTCTTTCTATGACATTTTAATAGATCTGTGGTTGCTCTCTGGAATATCAATATAGAAGAGGTTATTCTTGTAGCTAAAATATTAAATATTTATTAAATATTAAATATTTCAAAACTATTCTTTATGTGATCATTCATTCCTATCAGACAAGAGAGTGTTTGGAACTTTTTAACACTCTATCATACATTTGCCCCATACAGGTATCTTTGTATGAAAATTGTCACTATATTACATATAAAATAACTATTTCATATTTCATTGTGTGCTGATATAATGTGAGCAGAGAGAACAGTATAAGCCTGAGATCATTTGCTTCAAATAATACAGAAATGTTTATTATTTTTTTATTTCCCTAAAATATCAACTTTGATTAATAATCATTACAGTTTTTCTTCCTCTCTGAGTGTCAACAGTAATTGGAATCCATATCCATATCCTATCTTGCAATCATGCTTCAAAAGGCCAATAAATTCCCGCTGAGTGCGTTACTTGTTAAATTTAGTGCATTACATTTCGGGTAATGAATAAAACCAGTGGGCCGTTACTGTCTGGCTGGCTGAGGAAGGCTACAAGAGCCAGACTCCCCTGAGGCCTTCAGCCAGCTTAGAAATGGTGACAGGCAGAATCAAGGGACTCCCCAAGCATCACAGTTCAGTGTGTCTTCCTTAATTTCCTCTTCTGTGGACAATGAGAAGGCTGTAGGGAGGTGAGGAAAACTTAGTCATTAATTTGCCACATTTTCATAAAATGCTGCGTGCTCTGGTTTCGTTAACAAGCACATAGACTTTAGAGAGTTCTATCTATATTCAGCAGAGAGGTGAGAATATCCTTGAATGTAGACTAGTGAATACGCCTCTGTTCAATTCACTCTGTATGTCTGTAGGTCTATTGTGTATTCATTTGTCTGTTAAATGTATGCATTTGTGTGTATAAGTACATAATAATCAATGTAGTCAGGCCATACATAGATCTAAAAATGTTTATTTCTGTTCCACATGTATTAAACATATATACCGTTACATAGAAAGAGGTTGTTAAGTAAAGTTTGAATTAGTTCTTTCATTTAAAAAAATGTTTTACATATGAAACAAGTTCTCAAAGTATATTTTCACAAAATTATCACATATAATAAATGTACAAAAGTAAGGATGTTACAACTTGGTCAGTAATTTCTTTGAAAACTAAGAACTTATACTTTTGACAAGCTAGTGCTTTATTACAAAAAATATTTTGCATATGTTTCACATCAAAGCCAATGGACTCTCTTAGTCCTTGAATTTTATGAATTCTAATATCCACTCAGAAAATTAAATTTTAAGGAAGGGAGAAAAATAATTTATATAGAATTATTGCTGGTATTCGTAGAAATTTTAGTGTAGAATTTCCTTTATTTTCTATAATAGAGCATTGGTTATAACAAATATATATATATATCAGTAAAAAGTCAGTAGACATAATTATGTAACATAAATAATATTATAATAACATATCTCAATTGGGTAAGTTAAGCACATGTGAAATCTAGCACTCTACTACTTGAATGAATCTTCGAAAGCAAATGTAAAGATATAATTATCAAAGGTGTTCATTGAATGCTAGCATGTACTCTTCACATATAATTGGAAGCATAATACTTTGATAATACTTTGAAATATGGTACTTTGATAATTGTACTGTAGATATAAATGAACTGCCTGGACATTATCTTTTAATGTAAATTATTTTATGAACAAAATCAAATGCCAGGAGAAAATGCATATCTTTGTTATTTTGTGTTTATTCTCTTTTTCAGTATAGTTCTTCTAAAATCAAGAATAACTCACACTTAAGCATGTAGTAGAATCACAAGAAGGGCTTCTTCAACCACAAATGCTGGGCATATAAAGTAGCACATTGGGTAGGGCTCTTGCTTTGTACTTGACAGAACCACACCACAGTTTATGGTCACTTGAGCACTAACAATAGTGCTCCCTGAGTAGAGAACCAGAAGTAAGTCCTGAACACAGTTAGGTGTAGCACCAAAGCCATAAAAAATAAGACCACAGAATACTGGCCTGATTCTTCATTTTTAAATCAGCAAGGCTGGTTGGAGTCTAAGAACCGGTATTTCTGAAAATGCTTTTTCGCAACCAGTACTGGTCCTACTTAAAAATCTCTGGACTATGCAAGATATACTATAGTACAAGCTTAACTCCTATATATATATTTGGTTTTTGGGCCACACCCAGTGACTCCTATATTTTATTGTTTATTATTTTGTAAGGTAAAGATCTAAAGATTCTATATCCTGATATTTTTTTAAAACTCAAACTGTATTTTTGGAAATTTAGATTATATTACAAAGAAAGCTATCCTGAAGATATGATCAAGGCTATTTGTCTGATAAGTGCATTGGGTATACTTATACTAGAATTCTTATGAACAACAGCAAAAGCAATCAGATGAGATTATACAATGACAGAATTTACCAAGCAAGGAAAAGTACTCCAAATGAAAAGTTTCAATTTTATACAGTTAAATTGACTCACTCTTAGCTTGACATTATCTATTTCCTAAGAGGTGTGATTATACAAAATTTATTGACATTATGCTGTACAACATGATGACTATAGTTATTTTTGTTCTAACCCACTTAAATATGGCTGCGAGTAGTGTCTGTGTGGCTTGTAGTCTCACCATTTATAAGAAAAATGATAGCTATATGATGTAATCAGTATGTTTAATTAAATCAATCCTGGGGACAGAGAGGTGGCATTAGAGATAAGGTGTCTGCCTTGCAAGCCCTATTCAAGGAAGGTCCGTATGGTTCCCCAAGCCAGGGGCAATTTCTGAGTGCTTAGCCAGGAGTATCTCCTGAGCATCAAACGGATGTGGCCCCAAAAATAAATAAATAAATAAATAAATAAATAAATAAATAAAAATAAAGGAAAAAGAAAGGAAAAAAATAAATTCTGATACTCATTTCCCAAAGTATATATATTTTAAGTAAATCATTCAGTCCACTTTTCCAAGGTAGTTTCTTTCTCAATCATAACAGAACATTATATCAGTGAGTAAAACTAAATTTATTCTATGACTTTTAAATTAAGACAGGATTCAAATTTTTTTTTTTTTTTTGGTTTTTGGGCCACACCCAGTGACACTCAGGGGTTACTCCTGGCTATGCGCTCAGAAGTCGCCCCTGGCCTGGGGGACCATATGGGGCACGGGGGATCAAACCGCGGTCTGGCCAAGGCTAACGTGGTAAGGCAGGCACCTTACCTCCAGCGCCACCGCCCGGCCCCAGGATTCAAATATTTTATCAACTCTGAAATAGCTGGGTGTTACTGTTAATTATTATTATTAATTACTGTTAATTAAAATAACTATGCCTTTATTTGTTTTGTTTTTGGAGAATTGAAGGGTTTCCAAGTATTTGCAACAATTTAGAGTCCCTCTAGCCTAAGGGATTGAACCAAATTCAGTAAGATATAATACAAGTTTCTAGAGCCCTGTGAGGTCTCTTTGACCACTTATCTTGGTTGATATCGATTAGTTATTTAGAAAGAGTAGGATAATAAAATGCTACCAAAATAGGACATGTGTTTTGTTTTGTTTTCAACTGTTTCTAATTTTGAGTCAGGTATTCAGTTGTTCTATTGAGAATTTTTTCTTAAGCCTGTTAGGTAGCCTTCAAAATACATTGGAATAGGGAGCTGGAGAGATATTTGCATTTGCCTTGCATGCAGCCAAACCAGAAGGATGATGGTTCGAACCCCTGCATCCCATATGGTCCCCCATACCTGCCAGGAGTGATTTCTGAGAACAGAATCAGTAGTATCCCTGAGCACTGCTGGGTGTGACAACCCCCGTCCCCCAAATACATCAGATTATTTTCTTTTCAAGTGGCCAACCGTGACTTAATCCCAGCCCCACACATGGTCCTTGGATTTTACCAGAAGTGATCCTTGAGCACAGAGTTAGGAGCAATTCCTGACCATTACCTCCCCCAAAATTTGAGGATTCTATACACAAATGACTATGATTCCATCATATTATGAATCACTTAGGTAGAAATTATGATGAAAAATTAAGAAACATATCTTAGTAGATCGTTGTTTGGGTTAAAACTTCATTTTTCCTCATTGAAGAAATCCCACACCAAATATATGAAACACAGTACTTAATTTAGAAAAATTAGCTGACAATCTGCTTTTGCATGTTCATTTTAATGAACCTTTTGACGAACTTAGAAAGCTTCATGTCTTTGTTTTGACACCCAAAATAGATGAAATTCCACTCATTTATATGTTCAAAGACACAAGACAGTTACCGTAATGATAGT
The DNA here is from genome assembly GCA_004027635.1 of Crocidura indochinensis. Lineage (NCBI taxonomy): Eukaryota > Metazoa > Chordata > Mammalia > Eulipotyphla > Soricidae > Crocidura > Crocidura indochinensis. The sequence continues at coordinate 19,657 of PVKC010000948.1, read as the reverse complement.
TTTTAAATAATATTCATGGGGTTATTCAAGTAATTAATATATAGACCCTTTTTTCTTTTGATCATTTTAAGTGTCCAGAAAAGTGTTTTTGCTATGCTGTGCCATATTCACAAGCATAACTAGATTGAGATTCAGATTCTACTGAGTTTACTATGCTCTTATTCTTGACTGTACCCTATAGGCACATGAATTCTATTAAATACTGATGCATAGGTCTCAACCGGAATAGATTTAGATTTAATTGGTCTGGTGAGTAGTTGGATCATTAGAACTTTTAATAATCACTATGTAATTACAATATGCAGCTGAGTTGGAATTCCACATTAACAGTTATTTACAGGTAAATCTATTGAAATGGGATCAGAGAGTTAGCTTAATAGACGGCTTGCTTTCCATGTAAAAGGGTTGGTTTTGACCAATAGTTCATCTTGGTCTCCAGTTCACTGATCACAAATCTGGTAAAACCCTCTAAGCACTCCTCAGTGTGACTAAAAATTAAACAAGGGGGAAAAAATGAAATAACTGATCAAGAAAGTTAGTTTTTGCAATGAGCAGAGAGAAGCCTCAGTTTCAGCTCTGTTGGGTCTAAGCAGTGGGGTGTAGAAAGAATTTACCAGGATAAATAGGTGGTTTAAAATGATAGTACTGGGCAAACTGATATATAAGAAGCCTCCCAAGAGAAAGACCAATAGGTCTTGGGAAGTTTTGTGTGTGTGTGTGTGTGCGTGTGTGTGTGTGTGTGTGTTTTATGTTATGAGGCTGCAAGGTAGGAAGTTTCTGTTTTCTATGCATTAGTTTTGAGAACTGGGTAAGCTGCAAACATGTAGCCAGTTCTGTAAAGAGAGTAAATTGTATAGAAATTGTTGCAAGACAATCATATAAACAAAGTGAGATGTTGATGAAATATTTTAAGTAAATCTTACGAAGAAAAGAGAGTAAATCGGTCAATTCTAGGCATTGAGCAGCAGAATTGAGTGACAGTGGGGCCTCTAGGGGCTTGGAAAAGCTAATTATGTTAGCAGGGGTAGCAGAGTCGATTGCATTACCATCAAACATTTTGATATAGGAATGAAGCTAGGCAACTTTTCATAGGGCTATGCTTAACCTGTTCAGGCACTTCAGATTCCAAAATTATTAGCACATGGGAAAAAGGAAAATGTTCATTCCCACTGATATGGGTTTGTCTGGGAATATTTCTTTCTTGGGGGGCCTAGGTTTATCCTGCCAAACAGTGCTTCAATGACCTGGGGATCCTTTCAAGATTCCAGAAATCCAAAAATTCCAAAATCAGGTTAGATTTGACCCTAACGGTAATAAAGTTCTTTCTTTTGTATTACCAGTCTGTATATATTTTAGGTCACAAAGAAACAGACTATCAAAGTGAAACCCATTCTGGGAATTTACCCTAATCTGAACCATTACATAGTACATGCTCAGATGTATACTATAGAAGCAATATTAATGATAAAGACCTTCTTGATATATGCCCTAATCTGAAGTTACGTGTTCAGTTTATATAGAAATGTTTAAATGAATATTCCAGAAGCAATATTAATTATATAGGCACACAGGAAGCCAAGCCGATGGGCAATTAGTGTTGTCCCTTGTTAATTAGTTTTGGAAGCCATAAACTTTGAGATAACCTGAAAAGGAATTAGAATAAGAATGTCACAGGGCCAAATCTTTGAAAACTGGAATCCCAAGAAGATGACTCTGAGGAACAAATGAATGGCAAAGTTTGAATGATGTCAGCCCAAATGCCATGCCAAAAGGCAGAAAGGCTTGCTGCTCTAAAGAGAGGAGATGCCCAGCTGCAGAAAGGCCACTAAGTCCAATAATGATCATATAATAAAGCTAGAGTTATATCCTCATTCAATTAAGGCTGTCCTTAATTTGCTTGACTGAAACAAAGAAATAGGTATCTGGGAAATAAGAATGCCCTAAATCCAAAAGGTCACACAAACTGATACCTCACTTGCATCCTTGCTGCTGAGTATTCTAAGTACTATTTGTCCTTTTCCATTCTGTCTCATGCTTTTATGACCTTTCTTCATTTTCTGTCTACTTTACAACATGGTAGAAAACTGTGAGCTTTGCATGTTCTAATTTAAGCACCCAGCATCCCAAAGATTCAAGTTGTCAATGCCAAGAGTTGACTCACTTTGATTAAAACTTTAAATATTGATGATGAATATCTTTGGCCAGATTCAGGCCATTGCCCATTCTGTAGCTTCTTTAATTCAATCACTTAAATCAATACTGTAGGGAGAATGTTTTGTGGACCTGCTATCTTGAATATGGAAATACTGTGAGAAGAGTAGATTCCATTTGGTGTTGACAGATGCATGTGGAATCACAAAGATGTATAGTAACAGAGAAAATGTTTTTTAGGATCCTGCTATCCTGGTTGGCTGACCATGACCTCATGGAAGAGTATCCTGAAGCTAAGAATGACTGACAAAAACCTACAGTAGCTGTTGCAAGGCATGAGCATTTAAATTCTGATTCCACTGAGAGACAAATACCAAAGCAAATAAATTTTATCTGTGAAATATGAAAGGGGGAGGGAGAAGTGGACAACTTCTAGAGTGAAGTCTGGTTTCATTAGAGAGAGAGGAAAGTTTGACAAGTAAAAACTTATACTCCTGACATTAGGTTGGAGGCAACTCCCAAGTGGAGCCTGTTACAAGTCAGCCCTTGATGGGGTTGACTGATGGAGGGATGGAGGATGAGGTCTTTCCCCTCCAGCTCGGGGCATGCGTCTGTCACCCTGTTCAGCCTGCGGTTCTGAGGTGAATTCAGCGGATAAAAGACTAGCAGACAGTCAGGCTTGTGAAAACATTAGCTTTATTCGAAGGACAAGACTGAAGCCAAAAGCTTTAGCATCAGTTCCAGCCAAAAAGCCTCCGCCTTCCACAGATCCTTGCTTTTATTCCCCAGAATCAGGTACCACCCAATGCTGGGATCAGGTACCACCCAAAGGTGGGAGCAGAATCAGGTACCACCCTAGGGTGGGAGCAGAATGCCAGGTCACACCCTAGGGCAGGCACAATCACCGATCAGGGTAGGTTCAGTAACATAACAATCCCATTGAAATGTTTACATACACAACAGAGCCTACCCCTTAGGTAAAGGGAAACTGTTTTACATCCAGAGAAGACACTCAAGGGTCATTCAGGCAAAAGATCAGAAAGTGTAAATAATTCCCTTTTGCAAAGAAGGAAATAGAGCTCTTGTCAAACTTCCTCTCATATATATATATATATATATATATATATATATATATATATATATATATATATATATATATGTATATATATACATACATACATACATATATTTCTAGGCTTTTGTTAAGGAGAAATGTTGAAAATGTTCTTTGATGGGTTCATGATGGATGTTGATGAATTCCAGCTAATTTTGAGTTTGGAAATTCAAATTCACAAGAAATGTATTGCCCTCTCCCATCCTTTCTTGCCTGACTGGTTCAAAGTGACGAGAAGACATAGGAAACAAGGTAAGTTAAAATACAAAATGGAGCCAACCTCCAAATATATATGTAGATGCCACTTTCTAATGGTGATAAATTGAAACAAGAAATATAAAGAATGGTAAGGATTTAAGTGGTAATGATTAAGCACATGAGATATAAATGTAGATGGTATTTATCCAATATGCCAGGGTTAAATAATGATAAAAAACTGTCAAGAAAATGATCAAGGGAAAGCATTCTAGGAGCACAGGTTAAAGTTAGAAAAACAGATGATGCTGGAGCAGTGCAGAGGTAGCGAGTTTGCCTTACACGTAGCTGATCCAAGAGGGACACACTTCGATCCCCCAGTGATCGATTTTGGAATGTATAACCAGGAGTAACCCTTGAGCATCACCTGGTGTGGCCCAAAAATCCAAAAACAAAGAAATATACAAAACAACAGAGAATATTAGAATTATGTATGGCTAAAACTAAATAAGCAAATGTAGGAAATGAAATAGGGATCAATGTGGGAGCTGAGGATTCAAAATTTAAGAGAGAGAGAGAGAGAGAGAGAGAGAGAGAGAGAGGCCTTATAAGACTTTTGAACATTATTTCAAGTGGGAAAGATATAGCCACAGGGAAACTGCATTCATATCCCCAGTAGAGTTTGGTGGCCCTAAGGTTCTATTTTAATTTGGCTATTATTGGTGTAGCTGGGAGGCTAAAAAGTAAGAGAGCTCTGATTTTAGGCAGAAAGTAAATGAACAATACTATTTTTTTCACAGTTCTGTTCAAGTTCTGTTATAAAGAAATATCTTAAGATTGTATCTCATATATTGGCAAGTGCCAGTAGCCACTGTTCTTGCAAAGCCAGCTTTGTCTAGAAAACTCCATTTTCTCCTTGTTTTAAATAAGCTAAAGTTCGATGTTCCATAGACTAATAGAGCTTTTCAAGGGTGATGCTCTCATCCAGTTGGAAAACTCCCTTTCTTATGCTGAGTTTTGATTGATGACCTGATGCTTAATATTTGCTTGATTATTGTCTGTTGCCTCTAGGCATTGACTTCTAGCTTGATTTCATTGGATTGTGTGTCTTAGTTTTCCTGTCTTCTGAGATCTTTTACTTACCATACTTATTTTCAGTTTTCTTAGGTAAGAAAAAAAGATTGACTCCTGAGGGCATTTGCTAGATATGTTGCAACGAGCATCACCCAACTATAAAATCAAGTAAAGTGAAGAAATAGAGTAAAATGGAAAGGGATGTCAGGATAAAGGAGAGAATCAGAGAGTTAAAAAAAAAAAAAAAAAGGAAGGGAGTGAAGATAAAGATTCAAGAGGGTAGTCATATCAGAAAACAAAGAAATGGCCTGGAGACTTATGAATCACTGCAATAGAATTAATGAGATGGAAAAATTCTCAAGGAAAAGAGCCAAGTATAGATAAAGAGGAAAAAACAGCTTAAAGGATGGGAAAACAAAATAGGAGAAAAAAAATGGAACTCCCCCCAAGTGCAAGGTGAAAGAGAAAAACAAAAGAGTAGATAAATTAAGAATTGTGTGTTGCAGTAGGCAAATATATTCGTGTTTTCTTTATTCTTATCTTTAACTGGCTTTGCAAGTCTCTGGTAGCAGAGCCAAACTGAAAGGATAATTTTGTTTATGTACCCAATTTGCATAATTGTGCGATATAAATTATAATGCTAATTAAGGACAGCCCTTGGGCTTCTGGAATTGGGTCAAAGTAGCTCCCTGAGTGCAGCAAAGAGGTTGGGGCATTGGCTCTGTCCCCTCTTTCACTGCAGGGAAGCCCGGCAAGAGAAAAGAATCTCTCTGACAGTGTGTGAAATCTTGTCAGTATTTGTCCAGGCCCCAAACTGTATGTCTCATTCCAAAACTTGGCTTTTCAAATCATCTTTGTGTGATTTTGCAATCAGGTGCTTACAGTATGAGTTGAAGGTTCCCAGAAAGGCTTTGTTGGATACATTTCTGTGAAGGTGGTTTTTTTTTCTTTTTCCCCTCCCTCACTGCTTTTATTTTAGAGAAGTTGTATTCTAACGGTAAATAACATAGTTTCATAATCATATGCAATATGTTCTCATTCAACTCTAGCCAGAATTATTCCAAACCCCCTATTATATAAAAGTATACATGTTCAACTTAAGCTCCTGTGTTTCAACAATGAGTCTGAATTGATATCTGAGCTGAAATTAAATTCCCATCCTGAAAACTAGATTAATTAACACTCAGTTCTATTAAAAACTTATTTATGGAAAGAAGTTTATTCTCTGCACTATGACTCATAAATGTGTGATATATAAGGTTCATATCATCTTTTGTTTGGATTGTGAATGCTTCTAAGTTAAAACTAACCATCCAAAATAGCAGTAGTTGAAATAAAAAATAGGAGAAGTGTAATGTAAGATACCTAATGATCTTTTTTCACTCTCTTTTGTAGCCTCTTCATCTGATGTCTTACATCTTTCACAAAGGTTATTCTATCTACATATCAGTAATAGCAGACTAGCTATGGATGTTGTTTTTATACGATTTTTTTCCCACTAGTATTGTCCGTGCAAAACTGGTTTTAGATCCTGAGTTTGTAGGTCCTTGAGTCCCATATGGAAGTTTTACATACAAAATGCCAGATATTTATGAAGTTATAACATTGTACATTTTAAATAGTGGTCATAAGACCCTTTCCTTTGTCCAGGTTTTTCTCTGTTTTTTACACATGCAAGATTTTGTTCTTCCTATCCTTTCACTGCTTCTCCAGTGAATGATGGTCAGATCTGTCCCCATGCCATACTCCTCCATCTTTTGGTTTCTGAATGTTTAGAAATATATTATTTATTCACTGGCTGGTGATGGGCTGGTCTATGGTGCTTTGTTACTGGGTTCCACAGACTGCCTCTTTATACCAAAAGCCTAGTAAAAACATTGACTTTGACTTTGCTCTTTTCATACCTGCACATAGTAAAAAGCTGTTTTCCTGCTCTCCACCTGGATGATAGGTTAAAGAAGTCCTACTGTCCCTCAGATATAAGCTTGGGGTCAATAAGAAAGTTACATAACCCCTGGTCCATTGTGACTGATTTTGAGTTCTAGCCAATACTATTTATTCAAGGCCAAATGATTGATTCATGGTTAAGCATTGACTATCTGATGAATTACAGGCTCAGGAACAAGTGAGAATGTTGGCAAAATCTTGAGAAAATTGTTGGAGCAAGTAGATACAGCCATAGATGAATTTTCCAACTAACTACTCGTCTATGAAAAATATGTGCCTCTGAATTTGTATTTAAAGCTTGTCTTGCTGTGTTGCTTTTTCAACTGCGAGAGTTTCTGACCTGTATTCTCATTTTCTAAATCCTGATCTAATGTACTAATTTTGACTTTTATAAATTTCTATCATGCACCATTTTATGTATGATAAACTCATCTTCATCTATTTATAATAAATATAGTTTTGTCTATATTTACTTGGAGATGATGTTTCCCATTGGTTTTGTGAACTTAATATTGACCACCAATATTTCTAATATAATTACCAATACTTCTAGTATAACTTGTCTACGTAGTATATTTTTATTATCACTTAAAAGTCCAGTAGCAGAGGTCCCCTACTACTCTAAAACCTGTTTTACTTTTGGGTAAAGTTTTGTTCACTTTTTCTTCTGTTACTCAGAAAGATTTTGTCATTTTAATCTTTGACAGTGCTCAAGGTTTTCTCCTGATGCTATATGCAGGAATTACTACTGATAAGGTTTGGGGGAGCAATATGTAACAGTAATGACCAAACCCATGTGAACTGCATGCAATGTACTGTCACTTCTGGCTCTATTATATGCCAGGATTCTTATTGTAAATGCACAATCTTATATAGTAAACAATTTAGAAATTACTCCTGATGGGCTTTTCTTTGTTTTGGGATTCACACCTAAGGGATTATTCTGGCTATGCACTCAGCCTTTATTCCAAGACTACTTTACTAAGGTAAAGTATATGGAATGCCAAGAATTGAACCCAGGCGGGCCACATGAAAGGCAAATGTCTTACCTACTGTAATACCCTTTGAGCCTTACTCCTAATGGTTTTATGTATATTGCATTATATGAAAGTATGCATTTTAAATATTTACGTTAGAGGCTGGAGTGGTGGCACAGCGGTAAGGCATGTTCCTTGCCCGTGTTAGTCTGGGATGAACAGTGGTTCAATCCCCAGGCTTCCCATATGATCCCCCAAGCCAGAAGCGATTTCTGAACGCATAGCCAGGAATAGCCTCTGAGCGTCACCGGGTGTGGCCCCCTCGAGAAAGCCCCCAATATATATATATATATACTTTTTTTATTATATATATAATAAATATATATTTACATGCTAATTTCTATAGCTATATATGTTAATTAGTAAAGAAGACTAAGTCTTCAAATCTGATCCCTGGAAAAACAGTATAATTATCATCTATATATGTTTAATAATATAAATTCTCAGGACCATCTTTTACTGAGGTAGGGCCTGGAGATCTGTGTTTTAATCAGAAAGTATTTTGTGGCATGACGTTTGTGAACTATTCCCCAAAAGAGACCTTTCTCTCATTACTCAAAAATATTTTTTTTCTTTTGATGATTCTTTGCTTCTGTAGGTAACTCCAGGGATGATTTTTCTTAATCAACTAAATTTATAGTTAACATAGTTTAAATTTCTGTGGTTAACTCTCTTATTTTTTCTGGAATATGAGAAAATGAGACTAATTAGCTTCTCATTAATAAACTGCCACATAGTTCCCTGAGGGTAGAATTGTGAAATTATCAAGCATGTTTTTTTCCTTTTCTTAGAATTATCTCCATGCTCATATTAAAGTCATAATTTCTAGGCATTCACAAACGAATGACATTGAGATATAACAGTGGTGAAAAAAACTCAATTCATAGTATATATGGCAAGAGAACTCATTTTCATTCCCCTTCCTCATTTTTTTTTTCCTTTTTGTGCCACACAGGACAAAGCTCAAGACTAACATCTAGCATTAGACTCATGGATCATTCCGGGACCATGTGTAGTGTCAAGAATCAAACTAGGGTCAGCTTCTAGCAAGAAAAGCACCTTAATTCCTATATCTCTCTCCTGCCTGAGGGTGAGGGATCAAAGACTACAATCTAGAGTGAAACTCCTGCCATAAAAAAAAAAATGTCCACAAGGCTTATGACACAAATTCTGGCATGCATCACAAAAATAAATAAATAAATAAATAATTAGGTAAATAAATAAATAAATAAACCCAAGAACAATCAGTGCTGGTGGGTATGTGGGGGAGAAAGGAACTCTCATTTACTATTGGTGAGAATATTGGCTAGTCCAACCTTTATGGAAATTAATATGTAAATTTCTCCAAACATTGGAAATTGAACTCCCAAATGATCTAGCTATACCACTCCTAGGGATATACTTTAGCAAAGCAAAAGTACAATACAAAATTGTCTTCTGCACACCTATATCCATTGCAGCATTATTTGCAATAACCAGAATCTGGAAACAATCCAGATGCCCTTCAACAGATGAGTGGCTGAAGAAGCTGTGGTACATATACAAAATGTAATATTATATAACCATCAGGAGAGAAGAAGTCATAAAATTTTACTATACATGAATGGACATGGAAACTATTATGCTGTGTGAAATAAGTCAGAGGGAGTGAAATAGACACAAAATAGTCTCATGCATCTGTGTGATTTAAGAAAAATAAAAGACATTATTATTATAATATTGCACAGAGACAATAGAGATGAGGATTGGAAGAATTGACCTATGATGTGAAGCTTACCACAGTGAGTGGTGAGTGTAGTTAGAGAAATAACTAGACTGACAACTGTCATGACAATGGTGAGATAAATAGTGAGTGGGTGAATGATAAATAGTCAGTGGGTGAGATGAATAGAATACCTGTCTCAAATGCAGGCAGGAAAAGAAAGGGGAAGATTGAAATGGGGGGAAACTGATGGTGAGAAGGTTGCCCTGGTGAAGAGCAGTATTCTTTTTTATGACTGAAACCCTACTACAAACATGTTTGTAATCATGATGATTAAATAAAGATATTTTTAAAAATGTCTACAAGGAAGGCAAGGTACATATGTATAAATAAACCTTTAAATATCATTGCATCCTAACAGAAATCAAAGAATAAAAACCTTGTTTAGGAAGTTAAGAGCTAACTCTGGAGTCAGATTTATTAAGATCAGATACTTCTTATGAAATCACTTTTGGGGGGGATCTTCTGAAAATATCTATGCCTGTTTCTTTGTCTATCACACATAAAGCTTAGTACATTTTTTGTGCATTTTAAACCTGTTGACCCATCCTGTGAAGGATGCAAAAAGATCACAGGCAAGTTTTTAAACTAAATAACTGTCTCTAAAAATATATATACATAAGCAATAAAGCATTTGCCTTTCACATGCTAACCTAGGACGGACAACTATTAGATCCCCCAGCATCCCATATGAATGCATAGCCAGGAGTAACCCCTGATCATCACCGGGTATGGCCCACAAACAAACAAACAAAAATACGCACAGGGCTTAATGCTTTCTAGCCCCAACTTCCCCAAGCACTCCAAAAAATTATCCTTGAACTCACAAAACTAAATTGTGAGCATAGCTGGATGCCCCAACACCCACCCAAAATAAATTAAAATACATTTAGAAGCAAATGTTTTTGAAAAAAAATGATAATATTTACCCCCTAGTGTGAGATTAATGAACAATTTTTATTTTAAAAATGTAGTAATGTGGGGCCCGAGAGATAGCATGGAGGTAAGGCGTTTGCCTTTCATGCAAAAGGTCATCAGTTCGAATCCCGGTGCCCCATATGGTCCCCCGTGCCTGCCAGGAGCAATTTCTGAGCATGGAGCCAGGAGTAACCCCTGAGCACTGCTGGGTGTGACCCAAAAACCAAAAAAAAAAAAAAAAATGTAGTAATGCGCTCAAGCCAAATAAAACATAAACTGATAGCAATAAAATTAAGTAGAATTGTCAAAATTGTACACATTTTTGTCTAAATAGTACCTTCTTATCTGTTGCCCTTTTATTTGAATATATCACTTTCTTCCAGGTCCTATATAAAGAAGTTGTTAGCTTCATCTTATAAATGTATTGAATTGGTTGGTTTCTGTCCTTATACCAGTAAGAGACTATTGTTGATGGAAAATATTTTAAATTTTGTAAATAGCTCAAAGTGTATGCTAAGATAAGAGTCTTGATGAACAAAACTGCAATGTTTGGTTTTTTTCCATTTGGCTACAAAAGCCAGCCAGGAATTATCAATTAACCCAGTAATGTCCCTGATCTAGTTTTCCAGGCTCTGTAGATGTCTAAAATAGAATTTGACTCTATTCATTTTGCACTATTCTGTATATTATTGGTTAGATTTTTTTTATAACAAAGTCTTGAAGATTCTTGAAAATTTTCTCTAATATGATGAATGCTATATAATATATGTCCAATATCAGGAACTGTTTTAGCCAATAAGAACATAGAAATCACTGAATTTGTGTGGCATCACTATGCTTATAATAACATTGAATTAAACTGTCTTTTTTTAGAATGCAGACATGAAAAACTGTGGATTTATAAAACTAATATACTTAACTTGTCTGAAAAAAATTTTGAGCAGGAATGACAGAAACTGAGCAGGTATTTGTAGAGTAAGAAGCTATTTCACCTAAGGCCATTTTCAGGCTTCTCAGTGGAAATGCTTTTCTGCTTTTGAAAAAAGAAAACAATGAAAAATACTCAAGACACAAGTTCAGACAGACTCTTATTGCCTAGCTTACTCTACATTATGTATATACTATATACACTATCAACCCTATTAATATATATTAAAGGGAAAACTGTAATCAGGTGAAGGAAACCATAGTTGACTTTATCAGTTAGCAACTCTAACTTAAGACTATTATCTTCTCAAAATCTCATGTGATAGGGTGACTGAGCAATAGTACAGAAGATAAGGTGTTTGCCTTGCAGGTGATCAACATAGGGTTTAACCCTGGAATCCCATATGATTCGCTGTGCTCTCCAGGTGCTCCCAAGTTCATAATCAGGAATAACCTCTGAGCACGGCCAGCTGTGGCCCCTAAACAACAACAACAAAAAAAACATGAAATGCCTTGGTAAACATTCAGGATATTGTAAAAATTAAAGACTAGGCTATTGTAGATCACTTTGACTGCACTTTTATAAGTATTACTAACTTTTCTTTGAATAACAAGATTGGGTTTAGGGGAAAGTGTTTTGGGGTACATAAATAGTGATGAAGACACAGCTGTTAGGAAAAAAAGAAACAGTACTTTCTGTCGCTAAAAACTGTTCACCAATACCTATCCTCAAAATTTATCACTTTATAACTAAGCAGTTTAAATATAGAAGAACAACAAGCCATTTCTTAGACCTTTGTTTGCACGGTACATTTAAATAAATTATTTAAACCTTGTCACATTTAGTATAAGAAACCAATAGTAATATAAATATTTCTCCATAAAAATGCTTAGTGTATTTTTCAGCAACAATTTATTGGTTTATTAATGGCCTTACAACTATTTCTGAGTAGAAAAAGCATATTATAATATGTTTTGTATTTATCAAATATCTAAGAAACTTTGAAGATAATATAATTATAGGGAAGAGTCTTTCTAGTTGCCTAAATGTTTTATTCAGATTCAAAGTATAAATTTGGTTTATAAATTTATGTTATATTATATCATTATAGACTACTTTGTATATATTATATAATATTATTGAAATAAATTTTTTTCTAATGTTTCTAATTCTACATTATAATTTTTATCAATCAATATACATGAGAATTGTTACTTATATTAACTCACTTCACTTTATATGTCTTTAAAAAAAACTCTTCCCTGTTTTAAGCTTTCTTCCACTGTGCTACCCTAATTGTTACTCATACCTCCCTCTTTGTATTTATGACTTATACATCTGACAATATTTTATATAAATTTGTAGATTCCCTGTTGTTTATATTCAATGATAAATATTTTCTGTTTCAACATACTTGATTGCAAGGAAAATTTATAAGCTTTTACTAATCCTGAAGAACAATGCAAGCTAAGAATATCAGGAAGTGATTTTCTGTTTATGCTACAAACCAAAGGTTACAAATACTATCTTCATACATTTATATTACATGGAGACCTTGATGCATAAAAGAGGTTTATCTTCATTTGAGAAAATGCTTGTTTTTTTAACAAATTATTCTGTGTAAATGAATTAAAAAATGTAAGCAAAATTAAGTAGCCCAAATATGTGTATGTAACTGTAATACGAATGATAAATGGAAAAAGAATTGGTCAGTATAAATTTTACCTGTGATCATTGCTAGCTATTGCCAACACTGCCCAATACCTAGATAAGTTTTATTTTGTATTTTTTGTCACATCTGGTAATACGCAAAACTTATATTTCTCTCTTTTCATAGGGTTAATTCCTAATAGGACTCAGAAGACAATATTTGGTGCCAGAGATCAACATGGATAAAACCCAAATCAGTCACATGCAGGAAAAGTATCCCACACTCTGGCACCTACACTTCCCATTTCTTAATTAACAGTCATGCCAACTAAATATAAATGTGTTTAAGGGTTCTGGGATGTGGCTTAAAGCTAGAAAATCTGTCTTACATGTGTTAGGATCTTGGATTCAATCCCCAACCCATCCAAAAAATGTGTATCTATAAAATTTGCCTTGGCAGCTTCCAATGCAGAAAAAAGTTGTAATGTGTCCCAAATTTGCCAATAACAAATTTGGTGGAAGTTTTTGACAGGGACTTTCCATAAAATCATTATAAAAGAGAGCAACACCCTGGGATGACTCTTTACTCTCTTTCCTCTCAGAGGAATTCCTAGAGGAGCTATCATCTTACAACTGTGAAAATTAAGTCCAAATTGTACAGTTCTTTCAATAGTAATGCAGGAAAACCTCAAGATACATAATGAAAATAAGCCAAAGTACTATTCCTAATTTATTGCCTGCAGACGTTTTTTGGCAAAAGACAAATAACTCTCTTGTTGAATTCACTGTTGGATTTTCTTGGAATGGAGTATAGAACTGATATATTTTTCCTCTAAGAAAAAATATAGGACATAAAGTACAAAAACTGATGAAATATAAGTTAGCCCAAAGCTACTTTACTAAAATATCACAACTCATGAAGCAGAAGAATGAAGGACAGTGTCTGATTTTTTTTTCATTTCATTATTTGTTAGGGTAAAGAAATCATGAGGGGGATATGTAATTCTGTGTATATAAAAAGTTTATTACGATACATACACTATCTTCTGCAAAAATCAGCTAAGAAATATTCTTAATAAAATACTTTCATATTTAAATTATATTTCTCTCTGGGTGTGATACCAACTATGAAAATATAATGAATATCAGCAAGTTGTTCAGATCTTGAACTTTGTTACATGTTGTTTATAAGCAGTATGCTCCTACAGTTTATTATCTGAAAATGCTTCCCAGATGTGCTAAGAATTTTTAATTAATTATGTATATTTTATTTTTGATAAGTACCCTAAGTACGTTTGTGACAAGCATAAAGAACCACACTTTTAATCTCATAGGGATAATTTGAATTTAAGAATAATTGATTCATTTCCTATCTACCCAGTATTATCTTAAAAACATTTGTAATTGAAGAAATGTCTATCCTATAAGTGTAGCTGTTTTATAAATATAATGATCCAAAGATAAGTGAAAAATGGTTTGTTGTAACTGATTTCTAAAGAATCAATTTTGTAACTCAGTTTTTCCCCAACTGAGGCTTATTCAATTCTGAATTCTTCTTTTTTTAACAGTCCAAACTTAAATAATTTTTTTAAAATTGAAAGTGATTATATATCGATCAAATTTATGCAGTCTCCCCCTTTAGCAAATGATAAGACTAGAAACCAGGCCTACTATCTATTAGAATGTGCATATATTGTATAAATTTGTATATGTATCTGTTTGACCTACTTAATATGCCAAAATATGAAAAGAAATATTTAGGCTCAACTGAAGATACTAAATAGGTGTACTTTCTAACTTCTAGTGCCCCATCTTTAATGATATACAGTGTAACAAATGGGAACCTAAAATTAAAACTGCATTGGCTAGACTCCCATAAAACTCGATTTCTGAGGGGCCAGAGAGATAGCATGAAGGTAAGGGGGTAAGGCGAATCCCGGCATCCCATATGGTTCCCCAAGCCTGCCAGGAGCTATTTCTGAGCACAGAGCCAGGAGTAACCCCTGAGTGCTGCCGGTGTGACCCAAAAACAAAAAAATAAATAAAAATTGATTTCTGAATAAGATAATGCTTGACAGTTGCTGTTTATAATACTGAAAGATGACTGTAAGGAAAATATCATACAACTGGATAATCCTACTTAATGACATTTTTGAATATTTGATGTATATTAGCACACTGCATCAATTTAAAGTATATTGTTTGGTAAATTCCGATAAATTAATGACCAAGGGAACCAATATAAAATGAAGCCACATTATAATTTTCTCACCTCATGAACAACACCATGTTTTCATGATTTAACCGTAAAAGCTACTGTTAATTTACTTCCTCCCATCTCCACCATATGCATTTAAATTGGTGGAATCATATCTGTCATATCTGCATTCTATCAAAGTCTAATTCTTTGATTCAGTATTCTAGTTTTGAAGTTCAGCTAAATCATTACATAAAGAGGAGTCTCATATGTCTCTTAAAATTTCTATTCCTCAAATAGCCACTAATCATTCCATTAGACACACATTTATGTGATATTGTGAAACGATTTTCCAGACTTAAACTCTTAGGTTTACATATGTTGAATTTTCTTGGTGTAATTAACTAAAGTGATGAGAAAAAATTAGAAGCATTAGGAGAATTAAAGAAATTCAATTGTTGGATTTTAAAAGGTAAGTGTCGGGCTAGAGAGATAGCATGGAGGTAAGGCATTTGCCTTGCATGCAGAGGGATGGTGGTTCGAATCCAGATGTTCCACATGGTCCCCGAGCCTTCCTGGAGTGATTTCTGAGTGTTGAACCAGGAGTAATCCCTGAGTGCTGCGGGTGTGACTCAAAAAAATAAAAAATAAAAATAAAAAGGTAACTGTCCACATTGTGGAGATGAGAAAAAAAACTTTAGACATCCTCTAGAAGATTTTTTAAAAAATGGCATGTTGATGACAAGAATGACTCTGCTCCCATCTCAGCACTGTAAGGAGCCTAATTCTATCAAAATTCACATCTACTAATCTCACTCTCAAAATTCTTACCTCAGGAGATCATGGCAGTGGATGGTCAACATCTTGTATTGATCTGATGAGACCTGACCTGAATAGAGAATCCAAAAGTACAGCATCGGAATTTCTGACAGAGCACTGTAAAGTGCAAGAAACCAGTTACTGTTTAAAGCTAAATATTTAGTAGTTTGTTATTCAACTGTAGAAAATGGAAGGAAGGTGTTAATCTTTAGATTTCTCCTTTTAATTGGTGAGTGCAAAAGTATTCTACTGAGATGAGAGAACATCTACAGAGCTATCAGAAAACCTCAGATGTTTAATATCCTGTTCTTTCTGTGGATCAAACTATTCATAGCTTGGGTGAATTTTCTTATTCTAGGTTGCAAAAGCCTGCAAAACAGAGTATTATCCAGGACTGAGTCTCTTCTGATAGTCAGATTGGGAAGGGTCCAGTTCCAATTTCACTTAGTGAAATTTTTGGCAGTACACAGTTCCTTTGGGGTTATTGGGAAGAATGCATTCAGATACTCGGTGGCTATTACTCAGATGCTATCCTGAGTTTGTTACTATATGAGAGTTTCTGTAATGCCAATTTGCATTATCAAAACCAGTAAAGAAAAGAAAGAGAACCACTTGTAAGAAGAAGATGTCCTACGCCCTCCACAATGAAAAGCATTATTGGTTAGAAAGAAAAATTACTCAAAGAGATGAGATTATATGATGTTACGCATATCTGAAAGCTGAGATCACTATGAAATCTCTGGGAGGCTACTAACCACAATAAGAATATTCTATTAAAGCAGGGGTCTCAAACTCAATTTACCTGCAGGCCACAGGAGGCAAAGTCAGGGTGATCCTTGAGTGCAAACTCAGTAGTAAGCCTTGAACATTGGGGGTTTGTGACCCAAACGACTAAAACAAAACTAAACAAAAGAGATTCCTCTAGGGCAAGGCCACAAAATGTACTGAGGGTCGTTTGCGGCCTGCAGGCCATGAGTTTGAGACCCTTATATTAAAGGTATATATATAAAAATATATATATATATATATAAATATATATATATTATTTTCCTAACCCATCCAACTATAAAGATAGTTGGTTTGATATATGATTTGAATACCATTATTAAAGGAAAATATTGCCATGAAAGTGTTTTTCATTTAATTTGATCAGAGATGTAGAGGCATATAGAAAATATACGTTCAATTTGATTATGTTTAACCTGAAAAGTGAAAAAGAACATATTATTTTATAGTTCCAATATATACAGTATTGTAGACAATGGCTAATTGTTCCATGACTTCCTACACACTTGAATGTGTCTGTTTCCATTGTAGCCATTTTGAATGAGAATATTTGTATTATTGTTTTAATATGCATTTATATGCATACTATATCATAATATGCATTTCTTTGTTATATTATGAAAGTTAATGATGATAAGCATATTTTATGTAGTCAAAGTTATTTGTGTCTATCTTTTCTGAAAATAGTTTAAGTATTATCCATTTTTAGTTAAACAGATAGACTTTTATTTAAAGAAATTTAGTTATAAAGTGTGAAAGAGAGAGGCAAATCTGTTCCTAGAGAGAACACTTGCTTAACTAGAGTAGAATAAAGCAAAATTGTATCTACTTTTAAACTCTAAAAAATAAACAATAAATAAAATGAGATTGTTTTTTATATTCTATTATTGAAATATGATATTTCTTTATGTATTATTCTTATAGCTCACTTATTTAACATTTTATCAGCTTGTGGCTTGCACTTTTATTTTTAAATACTATTGAACTGCTTTAATATTCATTTTCTGCATTTCATACTGATTCATACTTCGAAACCATCATATCACACTATTTCCTAAATATCATAAAATATTATCTGACGATGTTATATATTTATTACAGTATCCACAGTATAATTTTAGCTTGCAGTTTTACAACTGTGATTCATTTAGGGGAAGTGAAATTAGAAATTTGGGGCTATTCATGGAAACTGTGATTAATCATACAATCAATCCAATGCTATAATATGAGGCTGAGTTTGTGTTCTGATTCTATGGTGCCTGAACCACTAAGATGACCTGAATATACTCAGGGGGACATATGCTATTGGTGATTGAATTAGGGGACTTTATGCAAAGCATATTCCTTAAATCCTGTAATGACTCCTAGATCTTTGTGATTTTTCTGAATGAATTTTATGAGTTTGAGAAAGGCTTGATATTTGCTTGCTTATTCACAATTTTTTTTTGCCATTACCATTTGTTGCAAAGACACTAATTCTACACGGAATTATTTCATTCAAGTTATCATTTCTAAATATCCAGTGGTCAATTTGTGAGGAATTAATTTTGTTCCCATGATCTATACATGTTTCTTTTTACCGATATCACTGTAGTTTTACTTATATTTACTGGATATCTTGGATCTAAGAATTATAATTTTGTTCTTTCATCAAACCACTTAGATCCTACTTTGTCTTACTATTTTCTTACATATGTGTTTTTAGTTATATTATTAATTTCCTGAAATTTATATATTTCTGGAATTTTGATCAGAATTGTCTGGATATGTAGATAAACAAGACAACTGTTAGTTGCTGTAGGGGCCAAACTCCTTTAGGGTTTTATCCTCATCTGCTTTTTCTATAATCCATCATATAAATCGTAAGTAAAAAAATTCAGTGGCAGTAAACTAGCTCCAAATTGCACTCAACCTTGATTTCTACAAATTAGAGGAAGAATCCCAAAGTCCTGCAGGAACTTTTCTAAATAAGACAGATGGTTGACCAGTAGGCATATTCGAAAATGTTGTGTTCGCCATCATTCATTATCAAAGAAATAAAAACCAAACCAACAATGAGATATTCTCTCACTCCAATGAGAATGGCTTATATCAGAAATATTGTAAATGACCAGAGTTGATGAGGATGAAGCCCTCATTTACTGTTGATGATAATTACTCTGACTCTATCTCTACAGAATACAGAAGGAATATTCCTTAAAGAAATCTAGCTAGCCTGTAAGAGCATCCAATTTACAAATCTAGGCATCTACTACTAAACAAAAGAACATCAATTTGAACATATATACACACACATCTATGTTCATGAAAGCATCGTCAAAGAATCAGAATATGGAAACAACCTAAATGTGCAAATTGAACAGAAAAGTGGTTAAAGAAGTTATGATATATATGTATATATATATATATATATATGCAGTGGAATACTATGGAGCTATAATGAAATTATGCAGCTCATAAGGACAATACACAGAACTGGAGTTATAACTATTTTAACTAGAATAAGTCAGAGGGTGAAGTTTAAATACTGAACATACTTCTATACTTATATTTATAATCAACAAATTCATCTATGGAACATATAGGAATGCAACAAAGAAATAATATAAAACAATGACAAATTTTAGACATAATAGGAATTAACAGAAGGAAGAGTAAGAGAAAAAGACTGGACTATAGCTGACAAAGTCACAGTCCTATAGGATATTGGGCATTGGCAGTGGCAGGGTACACTAACATTGTGTAATACTTTGAACTACGTTACCTAACCACGTTGCCCAAACTATAGTACATTTAAAAGTAAAGAAAACCTACTACAGAAAACAAATTATATATAAAACAAATTTATATATATTAAACAAACTATTATAAATTAATATATAAATATATAGCATAATATATAAATATATATAGCATAAGGTATATAAGGCAAAGGATTTAAGTTGAGCACTTAAAATAATTTAGACATTTTCCAATTAAAACAAAATTTCTATAGAGAAAGTAGTTTAGGTTTATCTAGCCATGTTCTGTCACTACAGAATTCTGCACTTGAAGCTGGATGGTGACACTAAACCATATT